>JAODTK010005610.1:0-152470 GCA_026419785.1 Sclerodactyla briareus | reverse complement strand
TACGTGACCTTTGCACTGTTGTTATATTTATCTGATCAAAATGCGTACCATCTCCCAAGTTTTCATCAGATCTCAACCAACTTTAAAATCTGCATAAATATGCAATTTAGACTAGTAAAATGCAATAGTACATTAAATGACCTTTGTGACCTCGTCCCTACTGTAAAATTATTGGGACTATAAGATACCCTCTCCGCCAATGTTTCGTCAAAATCCCACGAAAAATATCCCAGAAATTATGCATTAGACTACTTAATTAGCATATATAAATGCCAGGAATCTAATCAGTAGTTCGTACACTTTTCATATTGGTATATACCCCGAACGGCATCACCAATTGCATCTACCGATCACGAGATATCTTGTACACAAGCTTCCGGTCCACTTTTCATTAAATATGCAAATTTAGCAATGAGAATGTTCTTTGGGACCGAAAGTGGATGCACAGACCGGCAACTCTTCACCGCGCCCTCCCCCACAAAACGGTCCCAGCATGATGTCTTCCACGGTTCAGAGAGATTCTACCGCACAATACGGACCGAACATACCAGACAGACAGACACACACCACAAAGTGACGCACTAATGTCTCTCGCTCCTTTAACAAAGTTAGGCAGAGACCAAAACCAAACTAACAGTCGGACTATTCTGACACTCTACGAGTCGCTATCGCGTTCCAAAAGGAAAAGTCCCACAATCGTCAAAAAAAACCTTTCTAACACCTACATTACCAGAAAAGTCCTCAAAAAAAAACGTTCCCCAAAATAAAAAAACTTAGTCAGCTCTTTCGATCCGTTTCTGCGACGTTGACGTGAAGTCTGGCATGACCGGAATGACGGGTACGGTTGCCGGCCAGCTACAAGACTATGCCAGATCCCATAACCGCTGCGGCTAGTAGGTGGTGTACTGGCAAACGTTAGTGGTAAAAGGTAAGTATCAAGTTTGCGCAATAAATTGGAACTATCTATAAGTTCCCTTTTCCAGTCAGTGTCGGGATGCCCCCATTGCTCCAACCAGAGCAATATAGGCCCATCCAACACTTCGAGGGCAGCCTGGCCTCCACCCCAGGGCCTTTCTGGGTGTAATACAGACCCTGGAACCTCCTCCTGCCCTTCAACTTTTGTGGGGGCTCAGCTTTGTCCCAATCCCCTCAAATAGACACTCAACGTCCTCACCTTCGTAATCGATTCCCGGATCAAGACCTGCCATCTCTGCCTGTGATAGCTGGCGTACCCGTTGCCAGGCGCCTCTCTCACGACTCACAGAGAGACTGGACTGGAAGACAAGCAGGTCTAACGACCGAGCCTAGCCTGGCAGCTCCAGTACCCAATGCCAGGTGCCTCTCCCACGTACCACAGAGAGCCTGGACGGAGAGAGCAAGCAGGGTCTACACTGAGCCTGCCTGGCGGCTCTGCTCGATGGCTTCGCCTGTTTCCCTAGTAATTGCACTGTTAATGAAATCCATTATTTACAACAAGTCTAAACCACTCCAGAGGCTATTCATCTGCCAACACATATTTGCAACCAGTTCCTAGGTCATTGGTGACCTATTCCTCCTCCTGGTGGAATGATTTTTTTTGTTTTTTTGTTTTTTTTGCGGGGGGGGGGGGGGTTTTTTTTTTGTGTTTGTTGTTTTTTTTTTTTTTTAAGGCGTCGGTTTGGATGGGAAATCTGTCATCACCTCATCATGTAGGTGCTGGCTGGACTGTAGCCCTGTGTAGAACTACATCATGGTGGAATAATTGAAGCAATAGGGGATTCACAGGCTGTTCCAAGTGCGTTTTCCACTGGTTCACTGCTACAGCCTACAGGCAAAGGAATGCCTTTGTGGCTGGGTCACTTAAAGTGGGTGTGAGGGGTCCCTTTAGGCAATTTTGACAGGCTAGGATTGAGTCGTGCTTTAAATATAAAGTTGCGCTGGGCACATATATAGCAAATATTGGTGGTAGACATGTTTCAAAGTCTTCTGAAGTTAGGACAGATGTGATTATTGGCTCTTGACCCATCAAAAGCATTTGGCTTAGCTGATCAACTCTGGCGATCCAATGTCTTGATAAAACGTGCTCACAATAACCATACTTGAAGAGGTATCATGGTTTGTCCGGGACGGTAGGCCATTTTGGTCAGGGATAATAGCCTCTAGTGAGGTCATTTGGGCTAAAATAGTAAACTTAGGGGTCAAATGAACAAAGATCACGGTAGGGTTGCTGGAAGAAAGTGGCTTTCAGATCAAGTAGTATGTCTGTTTGTAATCAATGTAGGTTCTTTGGTTTTGTTTGTTTTGAGTCATGCCCCCTCCAAAGTTTGGGGAGGTCCACCATACATAATGATTTTTGTTCACACAAAAAATTTTTCCCTCACTGCTTCGGACCCCCAATTGCTCTTGACCCCCCCCCCCCCCCCCCAACTTTCAGACAGTGGCTGCACCCTTGCTCTTCTAACAGACCAGTGAGCGAAGGCACACAGGACAAACATAGTCTAACTGCCACTTCGGTTCAGAGTACTCTCCACGCTTTTTGCACACAAGTGACCTGTTTACTCCTCACTTCAGTTGTGTGTCGTGACTAGTGGCATATGTCATCCATGTTTCCCATTTATAAGATTAAGCCCTTTGGAACTTGGTACTGGTAGATGCATGTTATTATTATGCTTTTACACTTTGCTATTATCTGCTAATAGGATCGCTCTTTTCACCTCGAGAAACTTCTGAAATTAGTTGCTTGAAACAAGTAAACAAAACTGAACCACTGATTGCAAAACATGCAGACTAGAAGTTTGCTGAACTACTTGTTTTGTAGAATGTTCCCCTAATTTGAAGTGCACCATCCTATATATACAAGCATGATTATTCCAGCGGCTACAACCCTATGATATTGGCAGTTATCGAATCCATCATTGACTCCTTGTGTATGTACATTGCGCGCCGACTCTATCACACAACCACAAATTGATTAGCGATAACTAGCAATCAGAGCCACAAAATTCATTTTGAACTTTCATATTTCTGGCACCATCACAGATGACCACCGGCTAGCTTCCTTCCCTCGCTGTTACTTACTTGCCTTACCCAATTCCCTTAATTCAAAGTACAGACCCATCCTTTTTCTACTGGGTCGCCATTACGCCAATTCACCTCGCCCCATTCAATTATGTGTTGACTGTTTCGTAACCTCTGTACCTTTCTCCGCAAGCCTCAGGTATCCACAACCTACAGGATTCCATTATAGCTTTCCTTAGACACCTTGCGTCCAACAATCTGTGGTTAGTCATTTACATTTGCTCTGCTATCCTAAAAATATCCGACTGCTGATTTACCCTGGATATATGTGAGACCTAAGAAGCTTAGCTTCTCCATCAAATTTTCAGCAACCTTCTTTTGAAAGTCTCTTCTGCCACCCAGACTCACTTATATGCCTCGTGTTATGCTTCCGCTTCAGCAGACTAAGGAAATCCTCGTCAAAAAAGTAGAGGTTCAGTTTGGCATGTAAGTACAGCGGTGGATCTCATCCACTCTTTTCAAAGAGTGCATCCACTCTTTCCAAAGAGTGCACCGGGTAACGAGGCAGGGGTGAGAGTGAAGCTTTAATCGTGCAACATTCCTACACGAGAAAGGAGCGGGGTAAGGTGGTAAATGTTGGTGGTGTCTGTGACGACACCAGGGGTTTGAACCAGGGCCCTCCGGTATTGCAGGCAGACACTACTGTTCCTGCCACCTCACAGTTGCACAACCGCCGAACACAGCTTTTCCGTTTCATCGCTGAATCTTCCTGACCTCTTCATTCCACCAGCAGCTGTCTTCATCCCTAGTAAGATTTTAGTCCAACCAATATTATTCTGCAGCTATTGTCTAAGATTGTCTCTTGTCGTTCGCACTCTTGCCAGTAATAATTCTGGCTGATGAACCTATAGCCATCACTCTGCGCTGGCAGTTGCACTAGCAAAGTGGCTTCTCAACTGTCTGTGGATGCCATTCCTACCATGTGTGATGCCACTAACACACCAGGCAACGTTATGGCAATTCTTACACAACATATGTGGATTCATCCCACAAGAGAGCCATATGCTCAGTCTGACCTATCTATGCTTGGGGAGGGGGGGGGGGGGATGGTCAATTGTCTGAGTGATCTTATCTAGATGATTGCCAACCAAGGCTACATCTGCCTGCAAGGCAAAGACCAAAACCCACTGATTGCAGACCTGGAATTTTATGGCCTTCAGGAAAAGAATAGCCGTATGTGAATGAAGAAGATACCATTTATTCTGTTCAATGGGTGATCATTTAGAGAATTATTACTTCACTTCATGCGAAGCAGCTATCTTTTGCACTAAACAGTTGTATTCACAAGGGGCGCAATGGACACGCACACACACATCCCAGAATGGTTGCGTGGATTCATCGAAATCAAGAAAGAAAGTAATGATTTCTGCACTGAACTGATATCGTCGCATGGATGGTGCAATGATGCCGTCACCATTTGGCACTTAAAAAAACTGTAATAGTACGACCTAAGGTCCCACACATGAAGAAAGAAGATAAGGACATTTCAAGTACAAGGCAAAGTGTATTCCAAATATATTGTGTAGCAGTTTGCATACCACTTCATCTATAACACTGGTCTTTGTTTATATACATGATTTACCAATCGTGCGATACTCCATTTACATAATTATCGAAATAACAGCACTGGCCCAATCCATTTACATTACAACCAATCTTGAGGAGATGAGTCTTTTCGGACACCCCGTTTCAAACTTACTAACATCTTTGCCCCAAAGTTCTGCTCTGAAAGGAACATATTTACAAGACTTTTTATCTAATAAGGTCTCTGTTATATACAATGCTTGGGATGAAATCATGTTCCCACTGATATGCAACACTTTTGTTTTCATCATGTAAGCTATGGGGTTATTAAGGAATAAATCTCTTCTTTAGTTAGGAAATGAATCCTGTTTACCCGTTTTTAAACGAACCCACTTATTTACAACTCTCTAAATCTGGATATTTACAAGTTTTATAACTTACGACTGCCTATCATCAAAATCATAAATAGGCCACTTTTCTGCATATTCGTAATATCACCAATTCAATTGCTTTTCACTTTATTGAGGATTCTCACCACCTTTTATATACAATTGGGAGGAGGCAACTTGCAAGCCACTGACAGGACTACTGCATGGGATTTGCCCAATATAAGAAGAAAACACAAAGTGATTTTTTTTTTACAAGCAGTGAACTCATTTTAACTAGCAACCATAATAACACTAACGTGAAAAACATGGACAATGATGCTTCATATAAAACTCCACACAGAGCACTTTATTACAGCAGTCATATATGAATGCACCTTGTATGATTAACACCTTAAACAATGAAGAACCTGCCGTGCAGGTGGCCCTGGCCTTACTACCAATCCCACAATTACAGGGAAAAGCCCAGAAAATAGTGACCCCACACTCTTTTCTGACAGGTTTAGTTTCATATGACAATTCCCAAAATACTTCCATACTGAATAGACCATTACACTGTGCAAATAATAGGAGTCCATGATGTTTAAATTTAGTTTAGCAGCTCACTTCAGGAAATTTGTCAAATGGCCAGCGAGATGAATGTTTTGTCAGCTGAAAATATTTGCATGTGTAGGGCACTTGATTTTGGAGGGGGAGAGAGCATAATTAAAACAGGTGGGTTCTCAAACCACTAATAAGTCTGGGGTGGTTGTTTTTTTTTCTTCAAACCATTTGATTGTAAGAGAGGGAATTGTCAGTTTGCAAATAAATAATAACAGCAGAATCTAAATGCATTATAAAGGAAGCTATAATGTGTCAGACTCTCACACATCAATCAATCAATAAAGTTCCACCTTTAAATATTGGGACTGATTGCCGGCTATGGACCAAAGGTGGACCATATCCACTAAGTTTAATGGAAATGAAAAAAAATTCAAGAATTTGCCTTAATGCAAATTTAGACACATTGGTTGACCTCAACTCATTTTTTGTATTACTCAGAGGAGTGAAGGCATACCACATCTACTAAGTTTAGGGGAAAATCCAACAAAAGGTAGACCATATCTACCACATATTCTACATAAATCATGCATAGTAGACTAGTCAATTATCCTATTCTGTTCTGAGTTTTGATACACTGAAATTCTGATTAGTTCTTGTATCTGATAACTAGTACCTATATGTTGAACAGAGGAGCTTCCACAGTCTATAGCTAACAAGCTGAAACAATAAAGTACACAAAAAAGGCAATTTACCCTACCTACTTTGGGACTATCATGCCCAAATCTAATCACAATGAGTTCAGCAACCCCCACACAACATATCATCAAAATCGATTGTACAGTTCCGGGAAAATTCTGCTTACAGGCAAGCTTGACACACTCACGAAAGTCTTTTTCTGAACTTCATTCAGCGAAAAAAAAACAAAAAAAAAAACAATTCCACAAGCCACATTCATCAAGACGTAAAAATCACTCCAGAATTCATATACCTTCGCAAACTTGAACATTCCTGGCAAGAAAAGACCCTCGTAATCACTGGTTACATTTTCACACACATGTTTTCGAGTTCTATACAAACTAAGAGTCCTGCAATCTCCTGGAAGTTTCTAGCACTTCTTCTCAGCATCTGGTTTGGTGTCTCAAAACGGAAAAAGCTGGACATTAATTAACCCACCTTCATCGGTAGTCGGACACTAGATGTAGAGGCACTACATCATTATGACTTATAAATCCGCAGGCTTGGATGTGCACAGTGATCACCAACAGAGGACATTAAATATACACAGTGTAACATTAAATATACACAGTGTAACCGCTTTTTGCCTATTGAGTGCGGAGTTCTGTTCACAATATGCTAGCAAAGTTTATGTTGGATTTGTTCACATCCGATGACTACATTTTCTAATCTTCTTTAGGGTTTTTTCCTCATGTCAAGAAACTAGTCTACAGTTCCTTTATACTATCACAAAGGTATTTACAATACTACAGAATAGCTAACATATATAATAAATAAAAGTTATCATTTTCAAGAGTTAATAAAAATCTTGTCATCATTTCTTAGAATACTGAATAAATCAATATTTTGCAAAACAGATCATACAACATTTAAATAAACAAGAGTTGTTAATTTGTTTAAACAATGTAAACTAGTCACCCACACAATCCTTCCAGCACTGTATCATCGTTATCTAACTTTGATGAAACAAACCCATATGCATAGCCGTTTATCCTATATACATCTGCAAATGCAGGATTTTTAAAATGTCTGTGTCAATCTTTGCAACAAGTTTTTTGCCACGTCAATTACTCCTCCCTCCCCAAAAATGCTACTTGTAAAGGTTTCAGAACGGAAAATTTATAACCCTGTAAATATAATTTGGATTTAGAAGAAAAACAAAACAAATACATTGATGGAAAAGATTGGGCATCACTCTAATACAGACTGATCAATTTATGGTCAGTTTATATTCAACATTTGTGATAAAGGAACATTCAACTTGAAATTCCTATGTTTAACATGTTCCTATATTTGTCCTTTGAATGACAAAGCTTTCCAACTTCACAAAATAGATTACAAACTGAAGATAGTTAAATTACTATGACTATAATTTCTCATGCACAACAAAAAGAATGGTTTGAGTTAACCAGAAACATAAAGCTTTTGAGGATTAAATCACACACAATCAGCCTACCCCGTTCATAATACAGTGTTACACACGTTTCACTTCTATAGTCCTCTGAGGCAATAACGCAAGTATGGATGCTGGTTCTAGCTTCAAGCTGGTAAAAATATTAAAATTTAACTAGAAACGACCAGCAACATCCATTATAGTCTTCTGTCCAGCATGCAGAGTGCGCCACTAATCTGGCAGTCTGACTACTGTCATTTAGCTTCAATGTTGGGAGCATACTATCACATTACTGATAGAAGATCCTGCTGTGAATTTTCAGATTCGTCATAACAGTGTGAGACTACAAGTGAAGTTCAGAATTTAGCAGTTTGACAATTCAAACATGGCTGGAAATATACTTTTTATCGAGGAATCACATTTTTTACAATATGTTGATACAAAATAATTGATAGTGGTGGTGCACTGCATATATGTGAATGCCGCTACCATTGGTTTCTTCCTTATGCAACAATACACAAATGAATACAGAAGTGGCATAATATCAAGTAGTCTTCACTTTCAAGTTATCTTCATTGACATATTTTGACAAACAGGTTGAAGCTCATCCAGCAGGAAAAAAATGAACGAAGATGAAATGATTGGCCTAGTCACAGGCGGGATTATCACGCGAGTGGGACACAGAGCTCTAAGATCCATGCAGACAGGAAATCAGGTGGGCACATCCTTTTGGCATCTGAGATGACTCAACACATCCAGAGGGGCTTGAGAAGTTACAGTCCAGCTGGCTCTCCATGGGCTGTCTTGTCCAAGACCAGGTTACAAAGGAGTCAGTCTGACCGGCCACTGGCTGTTTGGCTGCAGAGAATGTAACACAGAAATTGACTACACGAAAAGTAATATATTACACCCAACTTATTTTTTGCAGGAAGCTTCTTCCACAACATTTTTGTGGGCTATTATTCTCTCGCATGGGCAATTTATAGTATTATGAGGAAGTGAATGAGGCCGGCATGCACAATCATATTATAAACCAGAGTGCTTATATAGCTCATGACAGTATACTGTATCATTGTCAAATTGCACTCGGTCCGTTGTTCTTAGTTGTAACGTCATGCAAACGACCCCAACGCTTATTCACCAGTCGCTACCAGATGACAATGTCCCTTCAAAAGCTGTTCAGAATGACAATCAATGGGATTGTCTTTACACGGGCACAGATGAAAAAGGGGACTTGAAAATGCTGGACTCAAAATTGGAATTGCAGGCATGCTGCTCTGTGTAGCTAATTAAATTTGTTTGTTTGTTTGTTTGTAGTATGAATAATTCTCCTTTGGAGGAATTTGGCTAGAGTCCAGGTATGAGGAATATCAATACCAGGCTAGCAGTCTGTTGCTGAAAGCTACCAGGAATCTTAGGAATCCTCCTATCTTGCCAAATGAAGAATATAGAAGAAACTATATATTAGAACTTTCCTTATCCATCGTGCTGCAATGAACATTCAGTTTGGCAAATTGGAGCCTCTCATTTGATTTCACTAATCGTTCTGGTAATATACATATTTTATAGCACTCTAGTAGTATACATAGTCTTAACGTTTTCTTTGTGTGCAATCTTTTGAACATTCTATCTATCATGGCTGAACAGTGTTCTCATTTTCTTTCAGTGTGATAAGTGTACTCCGTTTTATAAATATGCTATATTTATACTGGGTTAATGAATGAACAAATGATTGAACAAATGAGCAGTGGCAGTCTTGTGTAAACACAATGCACAAGTTTGGCCTACATCCAGGCTGAGGGAGAGCGGAAGATATCACTACCCAGAAAACTGGGTGACAATTTCACAGTCTGAGTGAGCCCAGGTTTCGAACCACAACTCATAGTTGAAAGACACTGGACATGAAGACCACACTCTGGTTGAAAAGACATTAAGACCACAGGCTCATTACCACTAACCACTGAGAAAGTTCCCTGGATCGACGTGTCAAGGGGAACAATTTGAAGGCTCTTTGTATAACACAGTGAATGCATACAATATTATTACTTTTATGGAGGAAGATAGTACTGATTCATAATTTTGAATGGAAATTACTCAGTTGTCATAGTTTTCGGGGCCATTAGATTTCAGTGTTGTAACGATTATAATGTTACTGACTCGAGTCGTTGATTTTCAGAGATTTATGCGACTCGACGAGGACTGACAAGTCGTGTACTGTTTCAATGGAGAAAATTTCCACGAAGTGCTTGAGTCAACTCATATTTGAAAAGAAGTGACTCGAGTCGTGACTCGTTACAACTCTGTTTGATTTGCACTAACTTCATGCCCCCCCCCTCCCCTGCAGCCCCAACCGTGTTAACCACTCACCCAGGGTCGATGATGAGCTGCTCCAGCTTACTAGCAAGCTGCTTACTGTCATCTTGGGATGAGTTCTGTTACGACTGTGTAGAGCTGGCCTTGACCTGGTTAACAGTCTCTGAAAGCCAATCGTAAGAGAAGAACAAGGAGTAGCAGAAACATTAATAGTTGCAGGTGGGGGTGGCCCTGCTGCAGTGATTGTAGACATCCTGTAGATTATCTGTCACAAGAGGCAACCAAAAGGGATGACTGGACATGGTCATGAACCTCCACAAAATACACAGATCTACCAACCTCTTAAAGGGATTCCTTTAACTTAAGTTATGAGAATTTAGAGAACCCATGGTACACCTGGCTTAAGCCCACATCCCTTATTAAGGAACAAAATGTGTGCAGAAGTTACTGCAATGTGTTACCAAACTGTTGGCCTCTGAATGACACCCTGGAAAATTGGGCATTCAAGCATGCCGCCTTTTTAGGTTATTTTAGGTTACCTGTGAAAGAACTCAATCTGAATAAGAGTTGTCAGAGAGGAAGGGGCAGTGTGAAGACCACCCATAGTCAGGGGCACAGCCACTGAGGGGTCCGGGTCCCAAACTTTCTGAGAGCCTCCTACATAGTGTCTTCTTCCTGCACAAACAAACTGCTTATCACTACTTTGCACTCCCCCCTCCCCCCTCCCACTCCTAATTTGCTTTGATCCCCAACTTCCATTTTCAACGTGGGACACAAGATGCGGTCTGATGTCCTCCTCTCCTGTTAATATTCATATCTTCCATGCTATGACCCCTCCAAGTCCCAGGTCATTCATTACCTTGATTGAATTTCCTAGAAAATGAATGGTTTATTCGGGTCAGCTGACTGTGCATAAATCTATGGCTTACGCACACACGGCTGTGAATCGCTGGTGAATGCGTATGCTGAATGGCATGTGTATAAACAATAGTATTACAGTCTGTCTGCTATGCTTTAAACACACAGGCTGTGCTGACACACTGACACATTGTAAGGCGTCATCACCAGGTAAATAAAATGAGATCACGTTCGGGTGAAAAGGTACATAGGCTCAGATTCCAGTAATATTCTGCTTTAACATTTCTGAAAAGGCTGGAATTTGGTTCCCCAAACATAACAGCCAGGGTTCCTTGGTGAAAATTGAAAAAAATTAATGGCGGAATCAGAGATTTCTATTCCCATCAACGAATGTAATCCCATGTCGGACTGGTGTATGCAATAATCGATTGTGCCTTTAATACATTGGCGTGATGATCAGAGGTGATTGCAGTGGAACCAGGCTCCATCCTGTGGAAACATGAAAATTCAGTGTACAATTCGCACCCTCATGCATCATCCTGGATAAATCATGCACAATCATGGATTAACTATCAATTAGATTTATGGGTGCAAGAACTTACCATACTCGTCTCTCAATGCTTGTAGCTTCAATTTGTTGGCTTCATGTTGGGCTTTTTTCTTCAAGCGGCATGCTCTGTGGAAATCACAAATGATGTTGATTACAAAACTTAATTGGAAACGCGGTACGTGATCATAGTTCAATTGAAGACTGTCAATGCTATTTTGGCTGCGTTCTTGTTATCTCCTCCGCAAGTAAACTTTGGCGAATTTTTCAGTATAGGTAATATTGAATGTCACCTCAATCCTGCACGTCACTGATAGTAGGAAATAGAGATAAAACAGAACAGACCAACTTAAAATCTAATGTGTATGACCATTAAAATCTAATGTGTATGACCATTAAAATCTAATGTGTATGACCATTAAAATCTAATGTGTATGACCATTAATAGCTAAGGAAAAACTTTCTCTGCATAATGGACCAACCTTTGAAGGCCGATAACTCCAACAAGGAGCAAATTGATTAAAATGGGGTTCGGGCCTATAGATATAGTTTTACTATTGCCCACAATATCACATGTGTTGTCTCCCATCCTGCAGTTATCCCTTCAGACTGTAGACATGTATCAATGGTCACACCTGATTGTAGCCCATCATTGATAAATTCTGTAGACACAAATTCATCTTTGTTTGTATACAGTATACTCCCAGTTATAAGAACCCACAAATAACGGAATCATTGATCTATCATATCACAGGTCCAGCATTTAACCATACTGACCAATCTCATCATTCTATCTGGAGCTAGCGTGTGGAAATGAAACAGGTCAAATGATTATGTAAATATTACTGGGACTTTTTTTATACTTTCTATTCATTACAGTGTGACATCCCGAACCACAGACCGATATTTCAGCTGATTTGACGATTTTCTTCATAATCAATGTACAACATGTACTTTTTGAAAATCTGTAAAAGGTATAGATTCGATCTGTATGGAAACCTGCAATATCGTTCGTGAATACCTTTTTTTCACCTTCCTGTTATCATATCGCAAAATTGCAGCAGCATTAACTGTGTGCGGGCCCAGGGCTGTGATTTCACAATTTCTCAAAAATACATGTAAATTAAATATCTCAACATGACAACATGCTAGGACCTCTTCCACATTTGGGGTGAGGGGTTTTTGTTTTCTTCATATTTCCTCTCTTTTTGCCTGAGGCATTTCAATAGAGCAAATCTGTTACAATGATTAATTGGCCATAAAATTTTGTTTACAACACCATGAATCTTGTTGCGAACTATGAGTGTCTGAAAGCATTCCCCCTGTGCCTTGTTTCCCTACTAGTTGCTTTTAA
Source organism: Sclerodactyla briareus (assembly GCA_026419785.1). Classification (NCBI taxonomy): domain Eukaryota; kingdom Metazoa; phylum Echinodermata; class Holothuroidea; order Dendrochirotida; family Sclerodactylidae; genus Sclerodactyla; species Sclerodactyla briareus. The sequence goes on along the minus strand of JAODTK010005610.1, from coordinate 139,760 downwards.
AATTGTAAGACAGATAGGGAAAAGACCCCAAACACAAGGGGTATGAAATGTATTATGAAATAGAATACCATGTTTAGTAATGCATTGCACACAACATTGTCAAATCAACTAGTAGAAGTGGCTTGCATAGCTATGACAATGTTTCCCATGCAAACAACATTGTTTTGAATGAAAACTAGCTAAGATTTCCCCTCCCACCTCTCAGTTATACCCTTTATCTTTGTTGCCACACTATACTCTATAGTATAACATTGCTAGAAAAAATACCAGCAGTCAGGTCAATGGTTCAAAATGGCTTTCTCACCTTTGAATGTCATTTTAAAGGACAAAGGTAGTCTCCCAATAACAACCTATGTTAATCACGAAAGTCAGATTCCTGCGACTACAGAGTTTGCAATAGTGGACCCTGATATAGAAGCCTAAAGCGATATATACACGCATGCCATGATCCTATGTAACCCTTAGTAACATAAGTTCTTTCAATTTAATTATGTCATTCACAATAAGCTGTAACCCGCTATCCCCCTCCTAATTGTATCAATCACAACTGTAACCTTTGTCTCCCTCTTGCCACTCTCAATGTATGAACAAAATCTACAGAAAAAACTCACCAACTTTTCGGGTGATCCCACACACGCTTTTCATGACCTTCTAAATTACAACAGGTCAGGCATCCAATCCAGGTCCCTGTCACAAACACATCCAGATTCCACTAAACCTTTCTCCTGGATGCCATACATCATTTCCACTCCACTGCCACACACTAGCTACATTCTTTCATTAGTTACTGTATCAGTATATTATACTTTTTTAGTGTTTTTATGTCTCAGATTCTTTACTGTAGGTTTTATACCACATGTTGTACTGTCAGCGGAAATCAATTTTCCGTTTTTTTCTCGATGGACAATAGAGGTTCTATCCATCCATCTATCTGTCTATCTATCTATATCTATGAAGGGTGAGCTGTAAACCCTCCTGTTTCCGCACCGCCCACCGATTGTGCTCCTCTCTCTCCATTCATACCAGCAGTCACTGTAAGCTATAACCCCTCTATCCCCCCACCCCCCCTCCCTCCTATCATTGGTTATTACTATCCTGTTCCACCCACACTCTGGCACTGATCATAACATTGCTCACATCAATGTGACTTCACCTTGGCCACAAACTAGGGCACCTGCGTGATTCGAGAAATTCACCTCTTTTGTCTAGTTGCTGGCTACACCCTGGAAAGTCCATGGTTCATTCAGGGGGGAAAACACAAAACACAAAAGCAAATCACCCAGATCGTCACAAAGGACACACAATACAGGCTGTTGCCATGGAGAATTCCTTTAACAAGTCACAGCACAGTAATAATCGCAGCAATCAGAATTAGTTCTCTGTTGATCTTCATCATGATAGGACATGTTCGGAGCACATGATTTGCTAATCTTAATCTTAGGCGAGGAGAACCACCTACACATGGGTCCCAGAACGGTCCAGTTCTGGTACATGGGTGTAAAATACTGTTAGGAACTGGCACCACCACTTAATGACACCTTCACATAGGTGCAAAGCACCATTAGGTACTGGTAACATCTATACCCACTCAGTGTGATGCTCCTATATAGGTGTAAAGCAGTATTAGGAACTAGTACCTTCCACCCACTCAGCGATGCTTTATGTCAGGGCTATATCCTGAGTGCCTTGAGCTATATATTTGATTCAGGGCAGCACGCCTAATTCATTAGAATGAATATGGCATATGATAATTTATTCATGAGGATACTTGTTGAAAGATCAATGTCGGACAATGTCAGTCATCATTGAAAATAACAACACACCAAGCTTTCGTAGCATGTCATCCATTGAAGAGGGAGAGGGGTAAAGAAAGTCTTCCACCATCCCCATTAAGAACAATGGGCATGTACCCCTGCTAACCCGCTCTGCAACCACTGGAAGCATTCAGCCCTCACCTTGAAGCCAGTTTGTTTTTTTCTCGTCTTGTTTTGTTTCTGGACATCCCGGCCAGTTCACCTGTTGGCTTCATGTCGTGGATAGTGTTATTGAGCTTCTGGAGCTCTCGGCCGATGAACAGAAGCTTTTCGGGATTTGGCGTGAAGTCGTCATACTCGCTCCTCCTAGATCTAACATGTAAGCTGCCAGCAGCGTTGGATGCGAGGGACGTAGGAGCTGCAACACAAAAACATATAGGTAAACTAGATTAGCTAACCAGCTCAAAGCATAGCTACTATGTGTAGATTACAATCTTGTGTTTTCTCTACGTTGTTAGAATATACCGATAACAGCACATAGGTCGTAGCTCGTGCACAAAACAATATCTAGATGTGCAATGTACAAAATGTATATTTATTGAATTTACAGACGCCGTTCATGCATTGCAGGAGCTGGCAGTTGTCTCATACCAACTTAATCCTGTATAGGTGCTTCACTACAGCATGACTGAGGCTAATCTCAACACAACACATTGTGGACCACAATGAGCATGATCCTGTGGTAACCCAACAGTGCCAGCATTGATAACTCAGGACTGACAGGTGTTAGGACTACATCCATGTGCATATTTTTTTTTGGGGGGGGGGTGGCAGCCCTCAACATCTTAAGAAGTTAAGACTTTGACCTTTGCTGATTTTGGAGACATATGACCTGGAACCCCAAACATTTACATGTTCTCCATATTGCCATCCTATATGCTAAGTATAAATTCGCTACATCTTTTGGTTGAAGAGCTATTATGAATGCAAAGTTTATAGACTTTGCCCTCTACTGACCTTGCATGAACTTGAACCAGACCCATAGACAACAGTGATCATTCATTCTATATAGCTAGGGATCGGGTTTTCCGCTTCACAAAAATGCAAATTCTGTTTCCCACCAACTTCCCATGCTTCCTCATGATTTGCGATTTCCTGTTGTAAAGTTTACACTTTCCGTGGAATTTCATTTTGTACACAAATAGTAGTTTCTAATAAGCACACAAGTTGAAATGATTTATTACAATTGTTACACTTAGTGGCCCACCAACCAAACCCTCAAGGCCACCAACCAAACGCCTCATACACCATTCTTTCAGCCATGAGTACTGTAGCTATACGTGCATGTATTGTACAGTCCTGCTGTACGTACGCTGACCACTCGCCCATGCCACAGCCCACACACAACTATGAGTAGCCCTAAACTAACTACCATGCTGCTAAATAAACAATGCTGCAATTTTGGCGTGATTTTCGAAGAAAGACATAGCCCAAAAAAATGTTTTGCATTTTTTTACATTAGTTATCATGGTTAACAGGTTTTCAAACTTCAAAACAATTCAAGTGACCTTGGACCTGACCTCCAAAATAGAAATAATCTCTACTTAGTACAGCCAATCTACATGCCAGGTATGGTCCCTCCACATCTTTGTGTTAAAGAGTTATCTTGTTTACAAGGGGCAAAACCCACCACCATACATCACGCCGATCATCAAATGAATCTTTTTGTCTCTGGCAAGGAATTTAAAATAAATCCTATCCAGCGTGGTGACCAATGTGCAATGTTTTCCAATAATATATGGTCCTTATGTTGATAGTTCTGTCTACTCGTATGTATGCCGGTAAGAGAACAATAAGGGTCATCAATACCACCTATGTGAGGGGGCAGGAAAGGGGGGTTATGGCCTCACTGCCTTCACTACCATTAGCGTCATTATAGCCTCTCACCGTTTGTAAATGCGCATGCCTCACTCCGGAACAGCTTGGGGGGTATAGACGAAGATTCCCCCCATAGCTCTACTATCATTAAACTGTGACCACTCTGCAAAAACAACAAAACCAATTCAATCCCATTTTTTCGGATGTTATTGTTTGATCATTAGTGGGCGGAAATCTGTGAAGTTTTGTGGCGCTGGGAGATGCAATAATTTTTGTCAGAGGGGTTTAAAAAGATTGGTTTGCACACTGTCTGTGCAATGTTGAACTACCAGTGTACTCTACCCCAGCCCTTTGGACATAATAGAATTATAGTCCATTCCATTAACCATGAAAAGCCTGCAAGGAGGGGAGACATCCCCAGGGTGCAAACGACATTGACCTAGATTTGGACTGGTGAGGTGTTAGAAGGGCAGAGGAAGGATAAAATTAAGGGCTGCAAAGGAAGTGTGCATTAGTTTCATATAGAACTTTGCTGAGGCAAACTTTGCCTGTTTATCGATTGGTGCGGGACGCCCGCATGGTTTAATTTAATTAACAATGACCTTGGATATACTAGCATATTTACTTTTACAGGCACTGGGAAACAACACAAGTGAGAACAAATATGAGGCTCAATGAGTGTTCCACAGAGAGAATATCAATATTGACAAGGATGGGCTACTCGAAAATATTATGGTTGTGTAGATAGTGTGTGGATTCTGTGAGGAAACACAGGTCAATGGGTGCAACCTTTTCGACCCGCCAATGGAAAGTCTGGAAAAGAAAAATTAAAGGGTCCACTCAGCAGAGAAATACAAGTGTCTGGAACAAGTGCAATTTGGCAAAGAAATTACATTCTTTTTGCAGGTCTGTACTGATTTTACAAAATTTCAAGTTTTCAGGCCAAGAAAAGCTATTTTTAGATAGCACCTGCGCATGCATCATTGTTCTCCAAAAGCTGGCAAGTGTGATCAATTTTGTACTGCCATTCAACTTTTACAGTAATCCCCTGGAATTACAACAGACTGTCAGAAACTTCACCTACCGTATTCATTCCGCTACTCGCCCATCTCCCGTAAGCGCCCACCCAACGATTTTGCAAACTCTTGTAAATATAACGTCGATATGCGGGGCCGTAAAGCCTGGAAATATTTTCCGTTTGCCATGCCACAGTAGCCCATCCGTATTGCTTGATTCATTGCCAGTACATACAGCCATACACTATACACAAACCACCAAATCGCTTGAGCGCTAGCCCTCGCGCTCCACGTAAACGATGTTGTGTCGTGACTCGCGTAGACCTACGGTACTCAATTCCATGACTGAATGGAGTGATTCACAATTTCCTGATTTTAGCACTTTCACAATCAAACGCTGTTTCTTGGCCGGTATCCATGCCAAATCGAGACAATGGTTACGTGGTGGCATGCAGTATGTGTTCGTGTATTAACTAGCCCATTGATAGTTTGAGCGGTTATTTTTATAGCGCAGATCATAGGCAGACAAGGGGCTAATTGGCGCGCGGAATTCACCATTTCAAATGCGGATTCTCCGAGGCCCTACATTAACTATCTTGTTACTGCTGATGAACGTCATTTTTTTAGTTTCCATTCATCATGAAGGGCGGGTTTGCGGAGGGGGGCGGATACACTGCTCGTGAAAGAGCACTACATTGTTCGCTCAACCTGTGCGCTATTGTGAATGTGTGTTTCGTACACAATGTCAGTCGATCCCACGAACATACACCCAAAAGGAATACAAAACCGTTTAAAGTTAACTCTTGTAAGCGCCCATCGTGAAACTTCGCAAGCGCTCTGGGCGCTTAGCAGAGAATACGTACTTATTACTCCTTCATTCAGAACAAAATAAATTGGGCTCCACATGGCGATATCATGTTTTCTATCAGCTTCTGCATAAATGCGTGACCAACTCTGATAGAAAGCAAAACAAATTCCAAAAATTCTATTGTTCCATGCTACTTGTGAATTTCGGTTCACGCCGTAGAATCCAACTGTTACTTCAATCAAGGTGGTAAGTCCTACATTGAAGCCTATGGTCGGACTCGTTTTTTAATTAGTAAAACATGTGGCACATCCGGTGGAACCATGCTAACGACAAACTGGCGTATTTCATACTGATTTAATGCCCAAGGCTATTTTCAGTTATGAGACATTGGTTTGTTCCCTTTTCTATGGAAGCTTGAGCCTCAGACACTATGCTAAACTCTTTCAACTTACCAATTTCTTCTGATATATCACTCGCGTTCATTGCTAGGATCGTCATCATCTTCTTAGTTATAGTAGTGAAGTGATGTTCCTCTTCATTCTCGCTGCCCAAGGCCATCATCATGAGATCAGCCCCTTTATCTTCATCTTTCTGTGAGGTATACAAGGGTATACAAAATATCAATAGGGTTTGCACTGACTTTAATTGAATTCAACGTTAATCACAAACCTCTGTACTTCACCAGGAAACAGGCTGTCAAGAATTGATATCAGAGCACCGTGTATTAGCTAGACTTTATAGGTATCAGCATCGAGGTGTCTGATTGAGAGGGGGGATGCCTAGAGATTGCTGTGAAGGTATGACACTCCATCAGCCCCAGAGTAAATGACAGTAGCTAAATGCAGCATCCACAAGGCCCACAATAGCACTTGGGGGAGGCAATAAAGTTAATGGGCCTTGCCCAGTAGCTCATCAGTCTCTCGCAGGATTTGAAGGCTGTTAAGAGTCACCGTGGAGGTCGACCAGAGATCAAAGGTTCCTTGGTTTGTGTTGGAGTATTGAAACCTGAATCTTAAATGAAAAATTAGATGTCCAGGTAAATCAGTATTCCCCATCGACCAAGTCCTTTGAATAATCAAAATTGTATGGATTTAGTACGACAGCGTTTGTTGTTTGTTGTTGGGTTGTCGCCACGGAAGCAACGCAAATATTTGCAAAAACAATGCCAAAAAAACATCCAAAAACTACTTTGTTTCACAGTTTTTTTTTAACCTTCAAATTGTGACATTAGTGGGATTTTGAAGGAGAAAAGGGACCATTTTCAAAGAGTATGCATTTTCTCTAGGTTCAGGTGAATTATCCATATCTGCCTTTCAGAAAATTCCAATTGAACCAATTTCACCCAGTGCTGACATAATTTTGAAGTCTCAGAGCGCTGCGCGGAGCGCAACTTCTCATAGAAATTAGATGCCATTGATTGTTGATGGCACTGCAAAAGAGTATCTATGGCAGTGGGCGCAAGAGTTTGGGAATAGTATGCTAAGAAAAATACTCCCACATATAGATATATGTGCATAGTGTTGTGTAAATATAGGCATAAAAATATTGCTACCCAGGTATTTATAGGGTGGGGGGATATGTTGTATTATATCCTCTCCACCCATACTCTGAAAGAGATTAATCCTAAACCTATCTCATGCCATATGAGTGCGTGCCTTGATAATTCCTGAGAAAGGGTTTCATCCTTCCTTTGTCAGACATATCCTTGAATGCCTCAAGTAGAACTGCATTCACTGACGCAACCAACCGCAGGGGCATCAAAATCTGGGCTGCCTACATCCAATCTGGCAAATAAGTGATGATTTGCATTTTCCTCATTTTGAATGACTCCCATGATGATCCTAAATTGGAATGACCTCTACCTTTCTCGGAACCATTCACTTCGACTTCATATACCCATGTCAATTCACACTGATAAACATAGCACCACTAGTTGACCTCTGGCGACCTCGAAAGACCTTCAGCTCTAGTAGTACTGAATTCAGTCTCTAAATAAAACTTATGCCAAATTAGCAAGCCCTAGCATAGCAGGTGGTGTTGCCACTTTCGAACCCATCCTAAGCTGACTCTACTACTCGATTGGACAGCATGCAGACTCAGATTTTCATATCAATCCAACAATGCATTAGAGAGAAATATCGCGCTAGGCGAAATTTTCCTGACAAAGACTTTGCTCTACGCCTTAACATCTCTGAAACCTTGTGTCCCAGGAATATAGGAACACATGCAACAAGTTTTACTGGAGAGTCCCATATTCATCAACTGTGTCGCAGGATACGACCACTGACAACTACCAAGTTTCACGGAACGTGCTATAGTCGCCAACTGTGTTGGTCGCCAAAATAGAAGAAAAAAGCCAAACAAGTTTCACTGGAGAGTGGCCATATTCCATCTATGGTCACAGGACTATGAGACCAAATCCAAACAAGTTAACCTGGGACGAGTGCCAATTAGCCATCTAATGTGTCGCAGGAATATGAGGACCAACATTCCACACAAGTTTACTGGAAAAGGGACAATTATAACTATTATGTCGCAGGAATACAAGACCACATCACCAGTTTACTGGAGAGGAAAATTATATTCACTAACTGTGATGTTAAGAAAATGATGGGACCATAATCATCAAAATTTAGCACTCCCACTGACTATCGTGTGAGAGGATTGAAATGTATTATATACCCAACTGATTCCCATACCTATTATGGAAGTTCCTGAGCCCTGACTTGGGGATCTCTATTGACATATCAGATAGATAGAAGGTGATCATACCTTTATGTAGTACCTATATATTCAATGAGTAATTTATATATAGGTTGCTAGTGGAGATATATACTCACATGAAAGTGCTGGTTAGGGAAAAATCACTACTGCTAAGATGAGTCTCTTGCAAGATTTCCGGTCATCCAGCGTTAGTTTCATCATCGAATGATGTTGGAGCTTCTTGCCTCGTCCCTGGACGTCGGGGCTCCGAAAGGGTAATGGGCAGGTGGTTCGGCCAGGTTGCCAGCATTGGCTTGCGAGACATCCGTCCGAAGAGTTGGCCAAAGTCGACCTTCCAGCTCCGTTTTGATGCTGCTCATACGGCTGTTATGATGGACGGCCTTCTTCGACTCGGAGGAGATGACCTTTGGCTTTCCTGACCCTGTGACGACCTGTATGACCTCGCTGCTGGCTCTTCTTTGGCGAGGAGAGGCCAGTATGGATAACTCCGTGAGTGTTTCACATTGTTCCAGGTGGTTGGAGATATGGCAAGGCCAGAGTGCTCATTTCTGATTACCCTCCACTTGCTCTCTGGGGTGACAGGCAGTCTCGAGCAGTGGGTTTAGCAACAGAGGCCACCCTTGCCGTGCCAGTACTCCTTGTGGCCTTCAGAATGAACAGTGCTTCTAGTCTAGAGCAGTCCTCCATGTTGAGGCTCCGTCCAGGTGGGGGCCGTATTTGTGAAGGGACCTGGTGATGTGTGGGTGAGACACCGAACTGCAGGATGTTCTCAGGTCGTCGAAGGTAAAATTTAATGCCTCTGCAAACCCGCAGCCGCTGCGATTGAGGGTATTCTGGACCTGATCTTCATCCCAGAAACCACTTAGCAGGTCACATCCAAGGCTGTCCACTCTCAAGGGAGGGGAAACTCAAAGATCTTGTGACGGAGAATGAAGCTGACAGCTGGGAGGGGTACTTGGGCTTGGATGAAATGGGTTCGCCACGGGTCAAAGATGATGGGGAGCTGTTTGACGTGAGCATCGGAGAGGTCGAGGAGGATGGTGTGGTCTTGTCCACCGCTGGACCCAGCGCCCCCCTCTAGCCCCAAGCTCCCAAACTCATACAGTGTTATCTATGCACCTCTGTAGGGCAGAAAGACATTGAAAAAAAAAAACATTAATCATGTCAAGAATGAATAATGTTTGAAGGACACATAACCATTATATGATCGGCTTTTGCCAGGACAATTTGTCTACATCTGCCCAAGTTTCGTTCAATCATCAATTAGGAATGATTCTGATTACCTTACCTCAAAAGTCATAAATTTTTTCTCAAGACCAGATGTAGTCTATACCTACCAGTTTGTGAGAATCGGACAAACTTTTGAAAATCATTAAAATTATACAAATAGGACACATAGCATAGGATTTTTCCAGAATACTGATGATGAATATGTCACCTTCTTCAAGTAACACGCCGCACATAACAATTCCAACCTTCTAAGGGTCACATTCTCCTGGATTGGTGATGCATATCCACCGCAAATCTGAAGAGGGGCCAACTGTCTCTAGTTTCGCCCCTGTATCCAACCTTGTGACAAGGGCCTGTCAAGAAACAAAACAACGGACCATAAAATAGGAGAAAAACTGTGTATTAGAGGAATAGGTAAAATGACTTCATAAAGTTCCCAGAAATGCTAATTAACTCTAATACCCCTGCTGCTCCAATAATTGCTGTCCCTACACTTCACCACTCGTCTCCCCTCCAGGAATATCTTCTCTTCCTTTGTCTTCCAGTGGGTGTGTGTCCTCTTCTCTATCATAATCTCAGAAGATATGTGGGTAGTTACACTGAGGCCAAACTTCCGGTGGTGACCACGCAGCTATAGCTCTCACCACAGAGTGAACCTCACTGGTAGTCTAGAACAACTGATCGCTGGAGTGACAGAATTCACATCATGGAAAAAACCTGTGGGACAAAGAATCATCAAAGATAATCATATGCCTGCCTACATAGTGTGTGAATGATACCCACTGGTGTGGTGCATTGTGTTCCATGCCCTTTGTTTGACAGGATCAATTCTTGGAACTGGATCCAAAGTTCAAGTTGACTGTTTTAACTCAGTGCTTCCCATAGTTCCTCTTTTGAGTGATACTAAGAGTTTATGTTCTAGAAATGATTTGGTTTTCAGCACAGGCAGTGTTTCGGTGGTTACGGAAAAATATTTGGGAATACGGTCCCCATGCTATTTCCCAAATTGTAGGCGGCCTTACTGTTTAAAATGGACTGCCTTCTCCCCAGACTTGAATTGACATCAGAGGCCCACTATATACTACCATTTTATATCATCACCACAACCAATAGAATGTTTGGTTGAGCACGGCTACTGGTGTAGTGTTTTGATTAGGGGAGTTAAACACCCACTAGTGTGGACAGTGTATAGGAGGGACTGGAGGAGGAAGGGGGGGCTAAAAATTCATGCGGGGCGAAAATGCGGGGGGGTGTGGGGATGTGTGACACCCCCCTGTGAAAATTCAGAAGTCGTCTCTGGGCAACAAAAAGTCAGTCTCCGTTCGAGTTATGTGAAAAATTAATTGATTTCTAGCCATAGTAATTTTTCTAACTAAGAGGTGCCTCTGCCTGAAGATGACTGTCCCAATAACTTCGGCATCGCGTGAGAGAAGTTTCCCTAACTAAGCTATGAAGACGTTTTATACGTTTCTGTCATGGCCAAGACCGACACGGGACCTATTGACACTGTCTTGTAAGCGTGATCTCACAGATTAATGGCATTGACTTGATGCATTGTTGATCGTGGGCAAACTTGCCTATGTTTGGGTTCGCCCTATCAGTGTTTTATCGGGTCCCGCAATATGAGGTCGGTGTAAATAGGCAGCTTTTTCCACATTATGTATGTTTGATATATACTAAGTGCTTGGGTTTGTGTTCCTCCCCAATTTGCATGTCCAAACTGCATGTTTGAATCACTAGATTGGTCAAAAATCTAGTGTATGTTGCGATGTGATTCTGTAATTCTTGGTAGTAAGGAGCAGGGGGGAGCAGGTAATTTAAAAAAAAAACTTGTTTCCACCTCACTTGAATCATAATTACGATATATTCGTACCCACCTGTAAACTCCCTTCAGAAAATCGAAAAAAAAGCAGCAGGAGCATGCAGTGCCCCCCCGCCCCCCGTCACGGAGCAAACGGAGAACGTCAAAGAAAAGTAAGAAAAAATTAGGTGGCGTTGGCACACGTCCGAGGATTGCAGAAAATTTATAATACTATATGAATGGACATGTGGTGCCAAGTTCCCGCCCCATCGGACAATTATTACATACGGGTATCAGCTCTTGGCTAATGCAGACCATGATGTGAATGCCAATTCTCCTCAATCTCATAGTTACACATCATACATAGGTGAGTTTAGGTTCAGCACTTGAAAAATCATGTGTCATAACTCATATCCATCATACAGCATCTATACTCTTAATATTATAACCAAATTGAGTACACAGGTATTCATGAGCTGCTTACAGACGTTTTGAGCACCTTAATCTTACACACAGTTACGTAGTCGAAAATAATTTTGGCATAAAAATGAATATTTTCTATAGGTAATGTCCTTCCAGAATATCGTACTAGGATAGCACCATTTTGCGTCTAGGGGGTTTCAGATTTGCAAAAATTCCAAAGTGGAGAAGGGACAACACCCCCTCCCTTAGACCCTCCCTCCGATCAGTCTATCAACAAGATGCTTGCACGATTGGTCACCCCGTCGGGGACCCAGAGCACCCTCCACCACCGCCGCCGCCGCCCCTGTACGAAACCGATAACAAGAATCTGTCCCACTCAAATCTTTTCGGTCTCAAAATATTCACATCCCCCCTGGATTTTTAGTATATAGCCCCTTATGCATTGCAGGTACAATGCAGATATATCCTCCCCACTCATTACTCATCAGTATCTAATCCTGGTATGCAAGGGGAAACCACTATAACCGTGGCACCAGGGTGGCACCAGGGTGGGCCCAGGGTGGCACTAAAAAAGGGGGGTGCATCAGGGTGGCCACCAGTCCCTCTGTTAGGGGGGGTATCGAGAGGTGGTGATTGGATTATGGTGATGATATAGGAGAGAGGTCTAAGGGGATGGGTGTGCCCGCCCTGCCCACTGGAAACTGTTTAATGTTGAATCGTCCTTTGAAGCAATTCATATAGTGACTGTATGCAAGGTACATGTTAGCTCTGAAGATTTTGTTCTCCCCTTGGAGACATTGTTTTGTATCATTGTCAGTACAGCATACTGGGACCATTTGCATATATCACATTGACTTGAATGATTACAGGAGTAGTCAAGATGCAATCAGATTTGCATATAAACGGTCTTAATAGTAAAAATACAAGGGAATAGCCAAGAAGTGTCTCGCCTGGTTGGGCGATCGGTGGTTTTCTTTATTCCTCACAAACAAAACCAACCAGTTTCATGCAGTACCCTCGTCATGTGCAACGAACATCACAATATTTTCACATATAACCATGAAACATTCCTAAAATCACTGACCAATAAGTTTGACTCTTAATATATGGAAGGTCTCTTAATTGCTTTTTTTCTTCTTCATGACCCTCCCCCCCACTCTCTTCGTCTCGTTAATACCCAAATTTGATAAAGTTTCATCGCTCAGTCAACTCCCATCTTCTTCTTTAACCAAAATCCAACTTGAAAATGTTCTAAATCCCCTTAGAGCATCCCCGCTTCTTGGCCTTTTTAAATCGAATTTACTTTTTTTCATTGCCTTTTATTTCCCAAGCAGCAGGACATGTCATCCAGCCTCCCCCCCCCCCCCCCCCTGCCAGGGCAGCAAAACACCCGTCCACCCGCCTCCCCACACACCAACAAACTATCCCCCCGCCTCCCCCACACGCCAACAAAAATATCCCCCATGCAGCAGGATCTCCCAAAAATATCTTTAGGAAACCTCCACATCTGTCTATCCATTACTTGTAACAGGGACTATGGTTTACTCGTTCCTCGGCTTATTCTAAGAGCTATTATATGATGGAATTCAATCAAATTCTGAACATTCAAAACACATCAGATCCAGAAAATGTTAACGGATTCAGACCTACGAGTTCGGCGGGGATTGTACAAGTGGAAACGGGAAATTATGCAATTAGGCACATACAATATGACCTCTATTGGACCTCAGCTGGACCTTCAAAATGATCAGGATCAAAGGTGGATCACATTCTTACCAAGTTTTGTGGCAAATCCACAAACTTTCGAAAATTGAATAGAATACGCAAATAGACAACAGTTAATGACCTTCAGTGACCCCGGGACTTCACTTAATTTATAGGACCATGGTAGACCACATCACCAGAAATTTGACATAAAGTTATGCCAAAATTAGACCACTTAATAGCATACTTTAGGCTGAAAAACTAATCAATTCATCACCTGTCAGATCCAGGTCCTACAGTCCAAACTACATCACTGTGCACATACGGTTCTTGCGTAATCTGCTAACGAGCTTGAACAATAAATTACATTTTAAAGCTAATTACCCAACTTAATTATGACTTTGCTGCCAAAAATCAATCAGATCGTTGTACACGTCAACCCCGGTGCTTACACACAAAATTTTGTCATAACGGCCCTCCGGTTTTTGTGAGAAACCTGCTAACAAGAAAAGTGTGAACAATACACACCACACACACATACTACCTACACGCACACGCACAAGCACACACACACGCCAAAGTGACCACTAAGTATCCTTCTGAATTTCATTCAGGCGAGACAAAAGAGGAAGGAAGCAGTCTAATGGGATGGGATGTACTTCTACCCTTAAAAAATGTTCATGGTTAAATGACCTACAAGTGATTATAGTTCACATTACCCTAATATTACACTCACTCAACCCCATAAGATTGCTCAAATGCTTTCCAAGCAAAAACATTTTGGGATCAAAATATGATTGGGGGACACACTCCCTCATTCCATACCCTCTTTCCCCTCCCCCACCCACCATAGCGACTCTGCTGCTGGCACATGGACATGTTAACTCGATAATGCATTTGGATATTTTGTTCTCCCTGGGAGACAGTGTTTTGTAAAGCATATTAGGACATTTGTTAACACATTAACTTGAAGAGTAAAGAGCAGTCAAGTACATTTAGATTGCATATTAATGTGCAGTAGTTTTTGTTTCACTGCAGTGTGATATATTTATGATTTCGTAACTATGGCAAACATAACTTCAGCAGTCTCGTAATCCTCCACGATTTGACAAAACCTATGTTTTTAAATGTGAAGTAAAAATAAAAAACTCATGTCAATTAGGGGAATTTTTGAGAATTATAAAACATTACTATATAACAATGTGAAAATTTCCATTTAAGTAGGTGTGAAATATTTTTTCATCTCTGTAGTCAGGGAACTGATAAAAGGTTTTGCCCATAATAATAATTTTCGTGTTTGAACAGAGAATCATCAACCTGTAATCAAATAAACTGGTATTTAGTGTAGTGTCTATTGTGATTTACTATAGGCGGTGAAGAGCCAACTGAAGTCACAGACATTATCCGTACTTGTTTCCTTCAGATATTGATTCATGTAGCCTTTTAAATGTAAGAATACTCCAAAGTAATCATCCACCCCTTTTTGCAGCTGGAAAAGGCCATTTTTGATGGTCCGAGGTCTTGACTCTTCACAATTCCTTTTCCTGCTACTTACCACCCAATGGTGGCGCATTCCAACAATTGGTACAATATATGAGCCCCTGAAATACTGCCTCTGAAACTGCATCTGATTAATCTCAACTTTGTACGAGAACACGAAATGAAAGAACCCTGCCCAGTTGGAGACTATACAGATACGATAGTCAACAAACCTCAAGGCAGATGACTAATCATGAGCACTATTTACTAACAAGGCATGGACTAAGCTATCCACTATTTAGGACGAGTGGGTCTACAATGGAGTTCACACTCACAGTCATTCATAGAGTGGCAGTTTCCATTCAATGCTACACTGGTAATCTGTACATGGCGATAAGGCTAGAATCAATATATGAGACTAGTCCATGAGCAGATTTCACACTATCAAACAATTTTTGGGTTCGTTCATCATAATTTTTACAGTGCATGACTGAGCAAGTAGTTGGACTTTCTTTGAGAGCAATGGTAGGGTGCCAAACAGCCTGTTTTTACGAGCGTGAAGTCGCTTGGATTGTCGTCGTTTTGTGCGATGGTTACATTTCTGTAGTCTTGACGCAGTCGCTTTTGGCGATTCCATTCTGTGATGTGTAAATGTTTTTCTTATCTCACAAGTACATTCCTAGACATGATGAAATATTGCCTTTTAACTAGATGTAAAATACACATTTGATCTAAGATATTTTTAGTCCTTTCCTTGCTACACATGACAACATTGTGGTCAAAGTCACCGTAAACATTCTATAACCGTCCACCTTGTTTGGCCCATAATTAAATCTAGCAGGCCTTATTGGAGGCCATTACCTGTTTCAACCGCAACCAGGTTTGCACTCTGATTTTATTTTTACGAGCGATGAAATCGCTGTATTTACTCGGTCCCTGTAATTTTTTATTCTTGTACAATTGAATTCTATACTTTGTTGTTACCATAATTTTTTCCAACAATTATATATGTTTTTTGCAATAATACAGAACAATTTTCTAGTGTTTCCTGCGCTCGTAACGTATGCCCAGCCTATACATACGTGTAATACAAATGCGTTTAGACCTAACGTTACAAGCCCCTGTGAGGTTAGCCGAAGCGAAGGCCTTCAGCTGCGGCGCTGCATGCTTGCTGTGCAACGATATTTGCGTGGTTAAACAGATAGCTATTCCAAGCGATTCACAATTTGTAGATGGTAACCTATTAAGCAACAATCGTACTAACTTGCAGGATAAAAACTGACATGCAGCGATTCGGTTTGTAAGCCAACAGTACTTAAAACAACAATGACTACGAGTCCACGGGTCATTTCCCCGTGTAAATGGTGCACTCCTCAGCATATGACTTACCGCCCGGGTTCTAAATCCCGCGCGGTACATGTTTTTTCCCCTTTCCTTGAGGATGACTATTGGCCTTCTGAATGTTGCTTTTACTAGTTTTTAGGATTTTTTTTTATGCAGTTAGGCTCCGTGGTCTAACTATCACCGGAACCTTTTTTAAATTTATTTTATATGTCAGGCATATTTTTGTAAATTTATTTTAATGTAGGCTCGCTGCGGGATTACGTGGCCTGTTTATAGGCCTACTGTAGGTCCTACTGAGTTTTCCATATTTTTGGTTTTGTTTTGCCAGTCACCTCTATCAGGACCGAATCGTTGAAATTAAATACACAGTGGAATGTAAAGCCAATTGATCCAGTATTTGTACAGAACTAATTATTTTTCAGTAAGATACGTTTTGTGTTTCGTGTTTCCTCTATGTGGGCCTGCGGATACCCAAATAATATTAAACGGCCCGACAAGTGAATCACAAGTAAGGTTAGGCCCCTATACGGTTTGGTGTACTTGTTCATGTTTTTCAAGGAGTATTTCAATTGTTGTATGTTTTTTCCTCCATTTATTGAACCATTTCAACATATTACAAGGCACATTGATGCAAAATTTACTTTTAACAACTCTGTCACACGAGAATGGGGAACCTGATTTGAATAAAAATTCACAGAATTCTTAGAAATAAATAGTAGGCTACGCTCCTTCCATCTATGTAAGTTTCGAACATCCACGGCACTTGAAAAATGTTACTTTACACTTCCACTGGCCTTTAACACACCCCACCCCGCAGGGTTTCCTTGACCCTCTGTATGCAGGCAGTCTTCTCTCTGTTGCGTACATAGTACGCACGTGTAGGTGTTTGACCTCTACGTGGTCGGCGTGTCCTGCACACGACCTGTCACGTTGGACCTAAGGCACGCCCCTCGAAATAGGGCAAAAGTCATACGTATCACCACTCCTTATGACTTTGAGGCCCTTATGATTAAAATCTTCAACGCACACGGCATTAATCACGTGACACCTTCCAAAATCGATCATCCCTTCATCGCGAGGATAGTGCGTAGCTTCTGGTTTTAAGTAGGGTGGCAAGTAGAGGGTACCAATCAATGTATTGCACAGGGGTAGAGCGATGAGGGACATTGAGAAGCAGAGAGGGCCTGCCCCCCCCCCCCCCTACTGCCCTTGCCCCAGCAGTACGTGCATGGACTCCATAAGAATTCCAGGAAGAGAATCTACAGTAATATTCATCACATGCTGTTAACTCACCAAGCCCCATATGCAGGCTAGACGATCCCCTGCAGGCAGGCAGCAGCCCAATTCTGCGTCAATATATGGACAGGGCATCACTCACCTGCTGGAGATCAACTGTTAATTTTAGGCTACTCTCAGGTAAGATTTCACCCATATACCAGGATACCTCATTGCAGACATCCTGGCGGTGTGGGAAAAGGAAGGGGTGGGGGGTGGCACATCCCCCAATATTCCATGAGATGTCTATTGACTTTGATTTCTAACTCAGTGACTTCTGGGAAAAGGGGGCATGTCTCCTCAATTTCATAACAAATTTACCTTCTTGCAAGGAAACGTTCAAGGCAGGCTGTACAGTATGTGCAGGTAAGGGTATTATCAAGTCTAATATATGATTCTGATCCAAAGAGTCTCTATACCAAAGTGTCGCTACTTCAAACTGCGGATCGGGGTCGACACTCAGAAAGGTTGTTATTCCGAAGGTTCATTTTTCAAAATGGTCGCTACTCTGAAGGATTGCCTTTCCAAATTCAGCATCAGAAATTTCAGGACAGCCACTCCGAAAGGTCATTATTTTGAACAGTGTTACTCCAAATTGACTGTTGAGACTGCTATGTCAAATGTACCATCGGGACTGCTATTCGGATTGGCAATTTTTTTCTGAAGAGAAGCACTTCAAATTAACAGTTCTCCGATAGTACAGTAGAGACCTGCATAGTAGGTAATTTGTTTACAAGCTATTTAATACCGAACCAGACAAAGTCATAGGGCCTCAATAGTTTATTTCAAGACCCTATCGTCACCAGGATATGGACAACTACAGACTACCAAGCAAATCCAGCAATTTGCACTAGATATCGGGAGCATGGTCACACATCCTGCCGAGGGAGGGGGGGAAGGGGGGATATACCCCACTTTTTTCATGCTCTCATTGACTGTAACATTTCCCACAGTTATCAGTAATTCTGGTTCAAAGGCCCAACCCCCCCCCCCCCCCCTCCCTCCACACATTTTCACTGGAGTGCTTCCTGATTGAGAGGACATGACTATATTTTAATGCTGTGTGAATAATCAATGGGCAATTCAATTTATCATGTTGAGGGGTAGACATGGAACATGTCCCCACATCCCCCACCAAACGCGTGTTGGGTTTGCCAATGCTACTGTACCATGGGTGAAAATGTGACAACCACCACAGACATACACACACAACAGAGATGCAAAGTGGTCACATGGGTGAAGATATGCCACTAAATAGATAACCACCTTCGGCCCCCAGGATGGCAATCATCATGCTTTGTGCCCCCCTATTGAAAAAGTTCTGGATATGCTCCTGCCATGGAATTTTCCAGCCAAGGCAAAGAGCAACTCTGTTAGTTTTAGGTAAAGGCCTACAACCCCCAGCTGACCTCTAGAGTATCTAGTTAAGAGCACATGAAATGAATGCAGTCAATGTACCCTCTTCACAGCCTCCCACGTGAGTCTCTGCATGCATTGGACGCCACCAGGATACCTCCTGTCAGTGCTCATTACGTAGATTGACAATAATTGATCAACATATCTCAGAGGCCAACTGCATGAAGCTATAATCCGTAACTAGAAAATATTAAATTGTCAGTAGCCTATATGGTGGGCAACACTATTCTGTCAATTTCATCATTTTTGCAAAATTCGTATAAATTTGTGAAGGAATATTGTATATTTCTCACCACTTAATACCTAAATATTTCTTTTGCAGTATATTCAGTGTGGTGTGGTTTATTGTCCTTTTTTTAGGGTCCAACAGACCAGAGAGCATGGGCATTGCGCCAAGTGTCCACATGTGATAACTTTGTCATTGCCACCCCAGTGACATGAGATTTTTGATTTTTGAAAAAATATTCTGTAGTCAGTATTTGACTACCAGTTTGAAAT
Source organism: Sclerodactyla briareus (assembly GCA_026419785.1). Taxonomy (NCBI): domain Eukaryota; kingdom Metazoa; phylum Echinodermata; class Holothuroidea; order Dendrochirotida; family Sclerodactylidae; genus Sclerodactyla; species Sclerodactyla briareus. Next base: position 120,410 of record JAODTK010005610.1, on the reverse strand, counting down.
AAATCTTGCAAAACACAACGAAAAATACCACAAGAAAGGCAGTAATTGTGCCAAATTTGCCTCGAATGCGATAGAAGGTGAAAAATTTTTGCGCTTCGCGCATATACTAGTAGTGGATTTTGTCCCATGGCTTTCCCGTCATCTCTGCACCATCTATGGAAATTTCTCGTCATTGGCCCCCTAACTCATACATATCTGTGAGGTTAAATACTGAAATTATACAACAACATTCTCATTGACCTTGAAAACTACAGTCGACCTCTCTTTTATTACTGAACCTTTAGCCTCAGGTCCGATCCCTCCTCCCTTGACCACGCGCGATTCGGAACTGCAGTAGCTCAGGCTATCATACTGCTCGATTTTCCAACGTAATGTTTCCTCCCTCCAGGTAAACTGCTACTGACGTCATATCATGGTTGGGACAGTAGATCTGAAGGTAGCTAAATGTCCCAAATTTTCGCTAGTGAGGATCTGTTTTTTTTTTTTTTTTTTCTTCCAGATGTCGGTGGAAAACCCAGAAAAACTGCCTGCTTGGCGCGCAATATGTTTAACATAGTGTGGAGCACACCTAGTGAACATTCTGGCCAGAAAGTCTGGGCAGCGATAAGACCGAGGTCTGACAAAATGTTTCACACCCGTTTACAGAATTTGTGATAACAAAATGCTCTGATTTGAAGCTTGGTACAGCCTGAAACGCCCGGGATAGGTCATTTCTGGCCATCTTGGGGGCTTGCACAACCAAAAAATTATCTTGTACGCTCCGCGCCAACCTATGGTGGCGCTCCGCATAGATGGTATTCTCGTGCCCCTCCACAAAATGTCTGTGCCCCCCCTTGTGCCCCCCCCCCCAGTTTGAAAAGTCTGGTGATGCCACTGCTCCCCACTTCTCAGTTCCCACGGTTATGTTTTGATGAAACCTCCAACCATGACTGGAGCTCATCAAAAGGGCATAAAATGTTGGGGGAAACCTACATCTACAGTTCTACCCTTATGTAAACACTTCCATTTTAGTGCCTCTGAATATCTCGGTACCTGCATAATGCTGAGTCATCTACTCTGACACAATCAGCAGCTTGCTTTCTGCTTGTCATTCATGACATGACAAAGTCATAAAGCCTCAATAACCTTCTCAATGATGTAGGTGTGCAGCGCCACCACTGCCACTGGTAAGGGGGGGGGGGGGGGAGATATGTACAAAGATTCTACCCATAGCTCTATCTCTACAGCCTATTTTCAAAAACACCACTCATTGAGAACGCAACCGATTATCTTTTCGGATGTTATTGTTGATTCAGTATGGGGGAAATCTGTGTAGCTTTGTGCTGGTAGGATGTGTAGTTCTCACCAGTGGAGTTTCAAGAGATGTGGCAACCTTGAGGCGGATCGTGTACCTTATAATGAACACAGCCTTAATTTGACACAGCATCAATTATCATCCCACTGTACTGTGAACAGGCCCATGGTTATCTACCAGTCGTACAGGGCACCCCTTAAGTTAAGGCTTTGTGTCTTGGGATGTCCGCGACCCCAAATTCCAAAACACACGCTATGCTCCATGTGTTAGGCTATGCATTGACCATCCTTTCATCCTTATAAGGCGATTAGCTCATTCGGTAGAGAGCTCCGACTGCAAAACCCTGATTTCGAGTTCGTAGCCCATTGAAATCTTAGGATTTTTCCGCAGTGCTGTTTTGACACGGCATTTCTCCTCGAATGTCCACGCCACCCACTTGTACATGGGTAACGTGGAGGGTGACTGTGAAGAGTGTGAGCACTGTATGTGCTTCTATTGGAGTCCCCGGGGGACACGAAGTGACCGTAATGAAATGGTGCGTTGGGAGCGAACAAGCCAGGAAATGCGTCTATCTAGTATTATGATGACAAGGCCCTTGTAGGGATCAAAGATAACCCACCTGTCAGGGAACATTGTGTCCTTTGGTCAACATTTTCTTGCAGACTAAACGTACCATCAATCCATTACAACACTGACCAAATATCATAGTAATCTAACCTTAATCCTTAAATTGAGAAGGATTTCAAGATTCTTGACACATTAGCTCATTACCTCCCTTTCATGCCCTTTGACCTGAAATCTCCAATTCTCTTTAAGTACCACTAGTTCAGGATAACAATCCGGCGTATCCAGAAATTTTTTCAGTGGCGGGGTGCAAAGCCAGGCGCAGCCATAGGGGGGTCCGGCGGGCCATGCCCCCCCCCTAACTTTTGGACGGCCTTCCATACGTATGATTTTTTTCACACACAAAATTTTCCCATCACTGCTTAGGAACCCCCCAATTGCTCTTGACCTCCCAACTTTCAGACACTGGCTCCGCCCTGGTGGCAAAGCATGACTATAGCCGTCCTGGGGGAGGGGCTACGGAAAGGATTTTCAGCCTACTTTGTGATTGAAATTTTCCATGTTGTAGTCCCTTTTTCCTTGGTTATGTACATTGATAGAGGGGCGGCGCCTGCCTGTTGTGCTCTCCCTTTTAATCCCTCCTGACATTGACCACGTATGATGGTAATTCAACCTAATCTGTGGGAAAAGCATTTTGCCGTAGTTGCTAACGGTTTTCAACATGATAGTTCCATATGCTTCTTCAATGATGTTCAATTAAACCAGAATCCCGGAACACTTACTACCACTATAGTCCTGAAAATATGACCGAGTATATTATAATGGTAATCCAACCTAGTTCATCTTAGAAAAGAAATTTGCAGAATTTTGCTATTTTTGTTTCATGACAGTTCATTATGCCGCTTAAATGACCTTCGACAAAGATTTCCTGAACACAATGGACGGTATCAATATTACATTGTCCCATGCTACCCTATCTGCTAGGAAGAGTAGTATTTTTGCATGTTTCTGCCGTTTCTAGTAATAGCCCAATTATATACCCCTAACTAGCCATGTGTAGGCGGGTTAACCGCCCCCGTGTATATCCCCGCTTTTGACAATCATTGGAGAAGTATCTAACCCCCCATAAGACGCCCATTTTGGTCAGAAACCAAGTATAAACTTGATCCACCACGTTTCTGTTGTAATCCATGGACGTTTATAGGCACATGAATTTGCAAATTTGACCCACGTGGCTTTGAATTACTTTATTTATGAGGACCAATGTAGCCCCCATCCACCAATTTTCGTTCAAAATCGACAAAGTTAGGATATCCTATAAATTTCGCAAATTTGACCTCTGTGACCTTGAAATTACCTCCACATTTTTCGAGATCAACTATAGTCCCTACCACCAAGTTTCGTTAAATTTGACCATGTTTTACAAATCGCAGCCTTTGCCATTTGACCTTCGTGACCTGAATGACCTCCACATTTTTCGTGGGGATCATCTATAGTACCTACCCACCAATTTCATTCGAATCCTACTAACTTGAAAATTTCGCAAATATGGCAAATTAGCGGCCCCCAGCAGTTCGTGATGCACAATTTCGAACTCATCCGAGATTTTACTAGGGCGGACTTGCGTACTAAGTTTTCGATCAATCGTGAAGCGGTTAAAGGGTTTATTAGCGCGACGCCTTAATTTCTGGCGGCCCCGCGACGGCGGTGAGCCTGGGCCGGCCGCGACGGCGGCGGGCGGCGACACACCCAAACCATAATATCCACTTACACTTCAGTGTCGCGGGGATATAATGACCTCAACCCTAAACCTGAGGTAGCACTAGCATATGATAACACTGAGTATGATGGTTACCAACTTATCTCTAGGCAAGGGTGGCGCCGGGGGGGTGGGGGGGGGGCAGGGGAGCCATGCCCCCCCCCCCCCCGTTGGGAGCATTGCCCCCCATGGGGATCCCATACTGAGCTTAAATTTTTCCTCGCTCAAGTTTAAATTCAGTACTCATCTTTCCTACAGACTTACAATTGTGGCATATATAGATCTGATACACAGCCTATAATATCTTCGAAATGTCCCTGCAAGATATTGAGGGTACAATTCTTTTGGGGTGATGCTCGTTCTGCCGTTTTACCACTGTTTTTTGCCTCTGTGTAGAGTGGTGTGCTTTCACGACGCAGTGCCCAGTATTCCTGTGTCAGTTTATCGGGAACCTGATCCTATTCCTACTAATAAGGGCGCCTTATTGAGTGGGAATCTATTTGAAAGTAAACATTGCCCTCCCAAATTGTATTGCCATTTTTCGTTTTTTTTTTCAGAAAATGTTCAAAAATGAAAACATCAAAAATGCAGGTTTTGGACTTAGGGGGTAGGGTGAGCCTCGTTGAGGAACTTGGACCCCCCCCCCGTCGGGGAACTCGGCCCCCCCTCCTGGAACCGGACCCCCCGTCGGTGAACTCGGGACCCCCCGCAGGGGGGAACATCGGACCCCCCGTCGGGAACTCCGGACCCCCCTCGGGAACTCGGACCCCCCCTCGGGAAAATCCCGGCGCCACCACTGCTGTAGGGGATTATTTGCGGATTTTTGCAGCTTGTAGCCATCCCTTCATTCATTCACAGCAGCTGGTGCAATGTTGTAATGACTCTTGAACAATTCCCCCACCAAATGAGTTGCATATCAGTTGGCAGCATCCAGCTCATGAACAAAGGACGGATGTAGCTGCCAACATTGAAAATGACACGACTCTAACTTCAAAATGTTTGATAGGTCATTAGCAAATATTGTCAACCAGAATCTGTACTGGGTCCGATGAAAGGGTGTCAATATGTGGTTCGCCAGAAATGGCAATTAAGGGAAACCCCTAAGCACTGGTTTTTTGAAACTATAACAGATATGTTCCCAATCCACATTTACTGGATCAAAACAGGTCGTTTAGGCATCTATTCATACACACTCTCACTCTGATTGGTCTAAGAAATTACTTACATCTTCATCAGAGACAACTGCAGGCATGAATGCAATGGAGGTTAATTGTGGGAATTTAGGAAACCTATTTAATACTATAGAGTATAGTTCTAAACCCTATTTCATACGATTTCCTATGTGGAGTTATCGGACTCGAAGTTTGTCCATTATTCAAAAAAATTACGAGAGTCTCTATCGCGCCATACGCTGTTGTTCCAGTTGAACAACCCAAGTTGAACAACACATTGAAACTTGCACACTCCTAATGAATCATCAATGAATTCTTGAATGGATGAAAGTAGGCCGTCCGCCCGATCCCTCTGACGTCGGCCCATTTTGGATTTTTTGCGATTGAGTTTTTCGCTGATATGCGTGTTTTGAAGTATGGTGGATTGTTCAAAGACATCTCGTAGTTGTTGCCCATACAACACCAAACACAAACAGAATTATTGTGTGAAAATTTTTTGCAAAATATTTTTCTGCAGATTTCATATTGTTTTCTTTACTTTTGCACAACATATCACGTCATGAAAATTTTGATTGGGTGGAACAGTGGGCGTCGCATGGCCGCTCTGCGCGGCCATTTTGGAAAACTGAGTTTTCCACTTATTTGCACGTTTTTGAGCATGGCGAAGCATTTCAGACCACTTTTTGTTTTCGCCCCATACTACCCCCCCGGTGGGCCATTTTGTAATTTAGGTAAATTGACATTTTATTTTTGGCGCATTGTGTGTTCATTGGAACACCTCCCATCCCTGGGTCCAAATCCCCTTCTATAAAAACAAGCGAACAATGTCCCCCTCTGATTGATTGAAATTGGATAGAACGCGTTACGGTTGCCACCCGCCGCCGATTTCTAGTTTATATTGTATGATGGATGCTGTTTGATCTTGCACAATACTACTACAAACTTCGAGGACTCCACTCCATAGGGATGGTGTGTGGACTGAAGTAATTCCTGCTAAATGCCCCTTCTTGAGCCCCCCCCCTTACCCTTCATTTGGGGGGGGACGACTAGGACTAGCAAATGCCCCGGACCTAACAGTAATCACAGTGTCATGAAGAATCCATTGAATTGTTTATGGATGATCAAGTGTGCTTAGCCCTGTCAATTCCAAAGCATTTGACGGTAAGGCAGTGCACTCGCTCTGCAATGTACAGCTGAATCCGTCATGCTGCTGTGCAATGTAGTGTATTTTAAACCTGAGCGTCCATGCATCCCTGCTATCACGGAAGAATAAATGCAGATATCACACGTTCATTCCATGTGGTTGTTGTGCTCCCAGAACACACCCGCGTTTCACCATGGCCGCTAGGATAGCCGCGCTAATTGTATTTGTGGTACTCCAAATAGCGCCCCATTGACAAAGTTTGCAAGCACCCCAGGCAGGATTTATAAACAGGAGCACCCAATGGTGCTGTAGCTCAAACCCTATAAAGGTACAAATTTTTGTCACAAAGAGACCAATGATTATGTGCAGATACATTTCTTTGCAACTATTTCACACATTGGCTGATCTAACTGTCCTGGAATGTAAAAGATGGCTGCAGCACTCAAGAAACATATCGTATTCATTTTGCTAAAGCACTCAGGGCGCTTGCATGCAAATTTCAGGATGGGCGCTTACGGTGTATAACTTTACATCTGTTTTATATTTGTTCTATTTCGGCGCGGGGATAACCATTTGGACTGATTGACAAACATGATGGGCCGCCCAAACTGGGCTTCAAGTCCAAAATTCTGATGAACCCTGAAGAAGGCTATTAGACTGTATTATGGCCGAACATCAGCACGGCCTGTGCATCAAAATTGTAGGAGATTTTGCATGATACGGGATGGGCCAGGCTAGGGCCCCACATTGGGCTTTCAGCCCGAAAGGTGCGACAAGCAACACTGATGAACCTTAACGAGGAGAGAAACGCATGTAACATTAAAACACAGGCGATAGCCAAAAAAACGCTCCTGGTGGCTGCGGATTAGTGGTGTCTATTATGCACTTATCAATTACACAATTACAAAACCAACTAGTTAATGCAAACATATCATGTCAAACCATCTCAGTCAAACGACATCACATATTTTTCAAAATACACATAAAAATTTCCGAAAAATCCCTAACATAACTGACATAAGTTTTGACTCTTCATTACAAAAGGTCTTTATTTGCTTTTATTCCTTTCATGCCCCCCACTCTTCGCTCCATAATACCCAAATTTGAATAAATAAAGCTTTATCGCTCAGTCAACTCACTTCTTTGACCCAAAATACCACTTGCAAATGTTTAAATGCCCCTTAGCAGGCCCGGGCTTCGTTGCTTTTGGAAATCATTTCCTTCTTTTCATTGCCTTTCTTTCCAACCAACCATTGAATGCCATCCCCCCCCCCCCCCTGCCAGGCAGCAAACACTTTCCCCCGCCCCCTCCCCCACACGAACAAAAACTATCTCACGGCAGCTCAGGTCAAAGAATTGTCCCAAAAATATCTTTAGAAACCTCACAGTTGTCCCCGTCCCCAGGAAGGAAAGAGAGAGAAAGAAAAAAATGTGTTCCAGTATTGGTACGTATGGAATGTCTAATCAACCTAACCAAATGGTTGGGTAAGCGAGGGGTTGCTTGTGGGCAGCTTATGACAACACAATTGTCACTAGGAGTATGGTTCACGTCGTTCCTCAGTGGGCTTTATCGAACAGAAGCTATTAGATGATGGAATTCAAATTCCCTGAACATCAAATCCAGAAAATGGTACCGGACCAACCTACTGAGTTTTGGCAAATCTATCAAGTTGGAACCAAGTCGGGAACCATGGTAGACTATCATATCCACCAAGTTTTGAAATTCCGACAAACTTGGAAAATTTGCAAAATTATGCAAATTAGCACACTTAATTAGCATTTCAGGCTGACAATCTAATCGTTCATATACCTGTCATCCAGGTCCCTACAGTCACACTACATCACATGTTAGCACATATGGCTCTTGCATAATTTTGATAACAAGCTCAACCAATGAAATAAATAAATAAGCAATTACCCAACTTAATTAAGACTTTGCCCCCAAAATCTAATCAGGATCGTTGTACCACCCAATCGTGTTACATTTGTCATAATCGGCCTTAAGGTGGTGAGACATCCTGCTAAAAGAGGAAGTGGGACACATACACACAACAACAACACGCCATAGAGACCCTAAGTCTGTCTGCCTGAATCTCATTCAAGTCGAGACAATAAATCGATTGGAACTGTGGAAGATGCAAAAGTACAAATGTCGTGGAAATTCCATGAGATTTCATAAAATGGGGCCATCAGGCCCAAGTAGGACCTTGGTTTGAAAAATTTCCAAAAACAACCTCTGATGGTCCATTAGACCATCATTATGACATAATGTCGTATTGTATCCAAAATTGTACGAGGAGAAGCCATTTTGGCTAATCCACAGTATGGGCCCTCGGGCCCACACTGGGCTTGGTTCCCTGAATCCCTGGGCCTCTGAAGGTACAGCTATGTAGATCAACATTTATGGAGCGAACATCAGCATGCAACTAGATAGTACCGGAGAGACGAGAAGGATTTTGCAGTGAGTATTTCAGCTAGGGCCTTAACATTATATAGGCCTGGAGGCGCAAAAGGCCTGGAACAACCCCCAATGGAGCCCCTCTTTACGAAGGTCTTCCTGGAACTTTGAAGAAAATCATTGAAGCTTGTGGGAAGAAATGGCCATTTCAAGTACTATTGTGTAAAATCATAAAATGGGCATCGCCCCTTGGGCCAAGGTCGGACATCGGAACAAAAAAAATAATAAGCACCCTAAAGGTACGTACGTCTATTGGACCATCATTATGATGAACATCAGCACTGTGCACTTAATTTGTAGGAGATACAAGATTGGCAAGTATTTACATAATGGGCCTTTTGGATAAAAACTGGGCCCTGGGCCCGAAATTCTGAACACCCCCAATGCCCTCTACCAAGGAACATTACATGTACTTTGAAGAGAAAATTAATTTGAAGCTAGTGGGAGGATATGCATCTCAAATCAGTACTCATTGTGTGAAATTTCATTAATGGCCCTCGGGCTGAGTGATACCTTAAACCAGTTCCTAAACACCCCAAGGTACAGCTGATAGAACAGTCATTGTGACCGAACATCATCACTGTGCAAACAATCTGTAGGGGACGTAGCGTTTTGAAGTTTTCCACTTATTGGCCCTTTGTGCCCCTTTAATACCATTTTGACCTTGCCGGCCTTTAGTGGTCAAAGATGACCCATCCGTCCATAAACATTGTGGACCAGTGAGGTCAAGATTCTCGACCCATTTTGTGGCCCAAAAAGCAAAATTTACAGACTGGAATCATCTAGATATAAGGTCGATAGATAATAGAATGACATGGGATTCACAATAGCTCAACCCGCATCAGTACTGTTTGAGCTAAAAATACAGTATACTAGCCCCTACATAGTTTATCTTAAGGCCAAGTAAAAAAAACAAAAAGCAGTTTCTCGTCCCCCGCCCGCACCGCACGCTTTTTTAGTATTGTCAAATTTCTTTTTTTTTTTTGACAACTCACTTGATAACTTCGTCCAAATATGGTTTAAAGGAAAAAGCTTACGACTGATGCCATGCACTATGCAAGACAATTTTGGGATTCTTTGTGGCCATAGAGCGTATAACCCCAGGGAAGAAAGAAAAAAAGAACCTCATGCTCATTCCAGAACTGCTGCACCGCGAATACATAACGTAATATGGGTATTCTGGCTGTCTGAGAGCACAAAAAAAAAAAAAAAGGCCTTCATGCCCAAATTCCACGAAGTTAGGGCCGAGAAACAGTTATTTGTTTACTTGTCCAACATTTGCACAACCACCTTTCAAAGAAGACTATAGCTCCGCAACGAATAATCATTGTTGTTTCATCCTGTATGTTGAATCCGTATTGAAGCCTTGAGACCAGCAAATAGCTGATGCACTGTGTTTGGACCCTATAGGCTACAGTATTCATTGTCCTCATCGGTCCATACTTCCAGCAAGTACCTAGCAATATACTTTAAATATGTTTAGGCTTGGTTCAGGCAAGATGGTGTTATTAGAGGCTCCCCAAGAAGACCTATATGGCCCTAGATACAGAACACGACACTGTCTTGATTGATTTTGTTCACATTAACGAACACATGCACAAACCGTGGCTTTAGGAGGTCGGCAGTCTTTTTCTAGATGTCTGCAGTACCTCCTTCCATTGTAAGGCATTACCTATTACGGCACGAACCAGCCTAGGTTCCATCCAGGGGAAATCCCAGCATTGCAGTCTGCAGTGTGGCAGTGCCCTGCATAGCTCGCTATCCTTACGCATCATGCATAGGGCATACAAGGCGCATGGTAGTGGTAGATGACATATAGGGGGGAGTTGCCGTTACACAGCAACATTACGAGGCAGTGAGAGTGTTGGCCATATATGGTGTAAGTATAACCAGTCCCTTCTCAGAGAGGCGGTTACTGGCCCAAGTATTTTCTCACGTCTTACCGATCGTGAATGTGCTAGTACAAACAACTATTGCAAAACCTCACCTTTAGACGTCCTGGGGCAAACCTTGGGAGCCAGAACGGTCAATGTGAAACAAATACTTCTGAAATATCCCGAAACAAACAAACAAACTGATTGTCCATCTTCCCCCCCTCCCACCCGTCTTCTGGACTGATACATGTATACATACACCCACTTCCCGAAGGAAAAATCTAATTAAATAAATGACAGAAATTGAATGACAGAAAATGAAGAGATGGGAGAAATTAAGCTCACAGGGAAATTATTGAAGCGTTGAGCCCTGAGACAGGCAACCATTGAGGGAAAGAACATTCTGATCCCACTCTTTCGAATCATGCTTTTTTCAATTTTTTGCAAAATGATAACAACATTTGTTCGATTTTTGTTTTGCGATCAGCAATATAGAGAGGATTTATACAGATATGCTATAGTGCTCATTCAAATCTAAACTGCCACCTGAAAATTCAAGCAGCAGGGGGACACAATCTCTTCCTAGGTTAAGGCCCCCGCCCACCACAATAAAAATATTACAATACTAAAACTCACCCAATGAATATAAGTCGAAGTAATCAAAAATAATGAGATCACCCCCACATAGTCCGCTACAAGGCACTATGCTGCGTTGATCCAGTTTCAATCAACAAGAAATTTCTAAAGGGCCGCAGGGGATGGACACCACCTCCCATATCAATTCGGGGTGGGATTAACGCACAACTCCTGCACAGGCCTGTGCCGGAATTGTGAGAGGGGGGGAGGAAGGGCGCAGATGGTTGCCCATTCGCTACCTGTGACCGGTTGCATGAAGTCATTGTCATGTGATGAAAGTTTAAATGGTTAATGTTTCTCTATTGCTGTTATATAGCGAGACGGAATCAACTGGAGTATTTCCCATATCGCCAGCATGGCGCAGAGCACTGCATATTTTACACAACCACCACAGAGCTTCTTGTTTGAGTCAAATTGTGTATTTATTTTTAGCACCGGGTAACAACGTTGAGGCTAAAAATACTCACAATATGACTAATGATAACCAGTAAACTCATGAGTTTTACAACAAGACAAATAATGGATGGTAGCAAGTACGAGTTGCACTGCCGATCTTTCTAGCTGTTTGCCTATGCCTGTGAGGCCCATTTGGCTCAAGCCTACAGACAGGCATTCAGACAATACTTTGTCACAAATTGGACATGAACAACAATAGTTGATCCTTTAATACGACGATCCTGGTAATTTGGGCTTGCATGCAACCATTGGAAATTGACTGTAGCCTACCGGGGCACAAGCACAAGTAATAACATAAGACTGTTAGACAATCTACGAAAAGGTTGGGAATTAGTATGTATAATTATTCATACTAATAATTCTTAACTAATACCACTGTTGAACTATCCTAAGAAATCAAAGGCGAAACAGTTAACTGGAGAGGTCGACTCTTACGCATTAATTGGCCAAAACACGAGCCTACTGCACAATAATTTGCGGGAATTTTCAGGGCATTCACTTCAAAATTTGGGTAGTGATTTTTCATTTAACCCTCTATCTTGCTATATCTGCCCATTCTTTCACCACTGGTGCTGTGATTTTCTCTGCCTAATCATAGTATCTTTTTTAAACTCAATCCAATTTTTTAGTGGAGGGTCCACCCCATACTCTGCATGTCTATGAAAGGATGCTAATCTGTCATTTATTAAATACCCACTACCCCCCACTTGAGATCACTGTCATGGCCCTGCAATTTCTCCACTTGAAAATGCAATCATTATCATTTGACTTGGCTTTAAACAGTATGACATGTTGGAACTGCAGGTCTGTATAGGTCTCCTTGAAATTTTTTGCAGAGCCGTCAAATTCAAACGATATCACTGGGGTACACCATATCGGGATCACTTTGTCGCAAAGTCTACTTTTGTCGTTGAAAGCTACCAGCTAATATCCATTGTAAAGGTTCACTTTCACTCCCTCGCCACGGTAAAGTCTGTTTTTGGCATCAGAGTTAACTATGTCTCCTGAGGTCTACTACAGCGCCATTTAAGTCTACTTTTCGTTGCCAAAGCGACTAGCAAACCTTCTGACTTGAGTGAACCTGAACCCTGTATCATCTGACTAGAGCATCTTCAGTCTAACTCTAATTAGTAATTCCGTGATTACTGCATGATGATGATGAGAGAAAAATCACTCAATCTGAACTCCACTAACACAGTGTTAAAATCCTGAGAGCTATGACCTTTAGTCTCATTGAACCCAATGAGCATGCTGTGCCTACACTATACAACAAAGCCCACAGCCCAGAGAGCAGGCCACTGAGGCCAGTGAACCAACTAAATAATATGATGAAAAAGTAGTAGTCACTGTACCACTAAAACCACTCGCCTTCTGATTATTGCATGCATTCACAAAATTGTAATGCCTTGAATACTGCATCTGAACTAACATGATATATAACACAAACCTTGTCTTTTTCTACACTTCTTGAATATCACTACTTATATAATATGCAGACAGCAAAATTGCACAACTCCATTAGCCCAATAGTCATAAATTTACTTGTCTTTTCTGATCCCATTTCAGTTTGTCATTTAGAAATATATGGCACCTATCTGTCAACACCTGTACCGCTTCAAAATGTTCCATAAACAAATTTGCATCAGTAGACACTTCAATTTCATGACAGACATTACCTCAGTGGCACACTACTGTACCCCATATTTAACTAATCGGTCTATGATAAATTTAACCCCTACATGATCCTTGACCTCAATGCCTTCGAGGAGAGGGGTCCTGCCCCCGGGGGCACTGATTATTGACAGGAGGGTATCAGGCGTGGCCATTGACCTCTTGAAAGTACCCTCAACTTTATGTGTCCGGGACAAAAACGCACCCTAAATAAGTATCCCCGCAACATTTTTACCCTCAAACAATGCTTAAAAGTTCCCTTTTTTACTGGATTCTTGGGCATGCATGAGACTCTCTTATAAATGGTGAGTGGCTCCCCAGGGGGTCATTCACCAAAATTTGAAGGCTGCTCCCACCTGACTCATCAAATACTGTAAATTTGAGGCTAAATATGAAAAATCAATATGCCTTATCCATATTGAGTGATGCCATATCTATGTTTAAATTTTTCAGACTAACTACTTTCTGCATGCGAGGTTTGGGGTCTGAATGTTGACCCCTGTAGACCAGATCTGTGAAAATGGGACAAAGTTCGGCCATTCATACCACATTATTTGATTTCCAGTTATCAACAAACCCTACAAATTTGGAACATTTGATGCAAATTGACACAATGACATGACTTTCCAATGACCCAACTTCCCGTTCCAAATTACTCATGATCCAAAGCTACCAAAAATTTGCACATAAATCAAGCAAATTTAAGAAGATATTTGATGACCTCCTATGACACAAATTTATGCTCAGATTCCTGAGTTCAAAATGCGACTAGCCCATATCACCAAGTTTGTGAAAATCTTACAAACATTGGAATTTGACAAAAATCTCTCGTTCATGTACCCAGTACAGTCCTATAACCATTTGCCACCACAATCACCCCATAGCTGTCTAGCCATACATACCCATAGAACAGTTTTCATCCGCATCAGTCTAACCGCAGTCCCTCAAACGAATTCCGAAAAATCTGTCACTGGGAATGTGTGACATATATACACACGCTGGCAACACATTCACAGATCATAGTGATCAAGTTCTCAGGTGAGACAGCAGTGGAAGTCTGTCAATACCACTCCGCCCTATCCTCTCAAAACAGTCCTTGAATCTGGCAAATATAGCCCTGCTGGTCTAACTACAAATAGGATGATGGAAACCAATTATTGGCCCAGCAAACCTGTCTGTGACCTTCATTGCACTACTTACTGTACCTACATAAGTTTAACTATTTCTTGGGCGCTTTGTCCAACATTAAATAGGTCGTGGTCTTAGGGTTAGCCCACATCATGGGGAGATTATGGTAAACTGACCCTATGGGGTTTGACATACATAGACAGGCCCTGGCCTGATGTGTTAATCACACAGACAAAAGAATTATAGCCTCCCACCAGAATATTTAGATTAGAACCCATCTGGTACAACCAAAGGTGATGCACTCCCCTGTGTGCGTGGTGGGGGGGGTTCGAATTATAAAATCTGCAAATATGGGGAAAGAGGTCTAAGGGGAGGGGGCTGTTGCGTGTTCGCTCTCCCTAACCCTTCCCATTGAATGCATTTTTTCCATTGCTACTGCATATGCTGCAAATGGGTGCCTACTGCCAGTGTTGTTTCGAGGCCGTACATCCGAGGCCAAGGCCGAGGCCGCACCCCCGAGCCGAGGCCGCACCCTCGATGCCGAGGGCCGAGCCACAACCTTCCGAGGGCCGAGGCCGGCAATAATATCACAGCATAACATTTTAAATTACCAGTGTTTGAAATACATAAGTAATTTTGTTTTGTCTGCCCAATGGCTACAGCTAGTAATTATAATTAATATATGGAGACCAGATGTTTGAAGTCCCAGAAATGGGACTGGAACAAGCAAAATTGATATGCACCCAATTTTATTCTTGAAGTCAAGTACTCAGAATGAAAAAAAATATGAATGCTACTTATACATCACAATCAAACACTCTTCAATAAGACTCTTAATAAGTGCACAGGCAGACAGGTACTAGCCTTAATGCTTAGACCACCTGCGTCTGCTTTTTTTGAAAACATCGATTATTCCATCACCGGAACGCAGCTGTCTAGAAACAGAGTACTTGATTCTGGCTGCCCCACTCCGGGCTTCCAACCTGAAAGGCTTGGATTTTATCATGCATATGACCGCCCATCCAATCAATGTGTGCAGACACATATTCTTTTTTCAAATCTCTAAAAGTTACATTTTAAAAATCATCTTGCTAGTCAATACATTTCACACTCAATCTCACCAAATCAACAGTGACTCAAACCTAACAACAACTAAACCAAGAGTCCAGAGGCATATTGAGACATCGACTGCCCTGGAGTTTTTGTTTACCTCTAGATGACCTTTAGCCGACCGCAAAACAATCGATAAATACTCTAATGGGGACCACATACAAGTATGAGCTTGATCCACCAAGGTGGAGTCGAGTATCGTGTTAACAACTCACAGCGTCACACACACCCACAACCTCACACACACACCACACACACAACACACACACAACACACACACACACACACACACACACACCACCCACAACACACCACCACACAACACTGTCATACTGCATAGATGTCCTTCGACTAAAGTCAACCATAACTACCCATCGCTGGCGTTAGACCACAACGTATTATCCAAATATTGGCTCAATCACTGGGCCGGGAGAGACAATGTCGATCTCATTCGAGACGCTGAGGCTCAGGGGTCCATGAGGCTAACACGAAATTAGTTTTTAAAACGATCGCCATGTTCCAAAACTCGCAAATCATCGATACAAAAAAAAAAGTAACGTCAAAAATTACCAGGATGCCCTCCCTCGGGTAGTGGGGCGCCCCCTATTGCTGAACTCATCGAATTTGTTATTCATTAAACATGTGTGCAAAGTTCAAGTCAACCCGACAAATGCGTTGGAGAGTTAGCCGCTAACATGAAAAATCTCCGTTGGGGGCGTCGGCGCTGGCGAAGACAGAACCATAATAGCCCCATTTGGGGATATAATGCATGAAGGAATCACTACCTTTCGGTGTGATTTTTCTCAATGTACACACTACAGACTACAGGGTCAGTTATATAAATATCAATTTAATATTGATTATAAAATACATTCACGATCTGCATACATAGACCATAATTCTTCGTAATTTATTGGTCCAGGCTTATGCACAGTGTTTTTGCATTGTGAGACTAGAATTTCACCTCGCAACTCTACTACGACATAAGGGGGGGGATCGGTGAGTGAGTGTTTTCCACTCGTGGCCGCGCCAGTGCAGGATTCGGTGCTTTGGTACACTAGCTATACAACTCGTAGTGTGCACTTGCCAGTGCACGTGGCCTTCAGTACGTTAAGATGTCCCCATGGCCGAGCGAGCTCGCCTAGGCAGGCCGTCACTCCATCACGCACTGGGGAAATTGTCGGCGGGCCGACGGCAAAGCGCCAGTACATTTTAATCGGCAGTCTTGTTGGATGATCCCGTCTAGTATGCAACGTAGTTTCAAATTGTCGCGAAATTCAAACAAATTTCTGAAGCAATCATTTGTGACATAAAATTTCATTTGTTCTTTATTTAATAGCAAAAATATTTCCGGCCTCGACCCGGCTCGGCCCTAATCCAGGGCCGGAAGCTCCGAGGCCGAGGCCGAGCCCCCGGTCCGCAGCCTCCGGGGGCCGAGGCCAGGCCTCCACACACTGGCCTCGGCCGAGGCCGTCCTCGAGCCCTCCAACACTGCCTACTGGTGCACAATATTGAGGTGGAAAGTGCTCTACACATATGATGTGATTATTCCTAATATACCTACAGTATTACATATAAGGTTATTTGAGTTGGGGGTGGGGGATGAAATCATGATGGCTTTACCTGGGAGGAGGGTGTATTAAGGAGAGGTGTGTCCCCTCTCCCCTTCAGATTTTGTTCTGGCCTTTCTAGAGGTCTCCTTAGATGCAATTTGGTGCGATGTACCAACACCTAAACACCCACCTGACTTTTGGGAAATAATTTTGCATTTTTCATCACCTGTTTAAGGGAAGATTTAGAGGCAATCTCTGTGGCCGTTGAAAATCTGTCATAAACACACGCGCGAACGTCCACTCGTGTTTTTGAAGTTACTGAGCTTTTATGGTCTTAGGGGAAGGGTGTTCTCGAGTTCTCTGTAACAACACTACACTCCCTCTGTTTCCTGCTCTCTGTATAAAATGCAGCCAATAAGTCCCACATCACAGAAGAGTGGGATGAAAATTTGTTCCACAAAGTTGGACACTTCAAGTCTGAACCATTCAGGGACTTCTGTTTTTTGGCAGCTCCAGGGCACAAGCCACTTTCCTGAGGACATTCATAGTTGCATTTTAAAATACTATTCTCTGGTTTGGACCCCCCAACTTCTCTGAAAACCCCTCAACTTTTGAAGTCGTTGTACCCTTGTACTGCAGTGCCACCAGAAAAAACTGTCCCTCAGAACAACAACAGGCCCATCATCACCATAAATGCCTTCTCTCGCCATGTTTCCGTGGAATCACGGCAAATATCTTTAAATAACAGAGGCGGCCGAGCATTGTTTGGGAATTTGGCAATAGCCCACACTTCATGTTCCGCTGATTCAGACCCATTTGCTAAATGCTAAAGGAGAAGGCAGGTAGTTCATTAATTCGACCCTTTTGAGCAACCAGACCTCTGTTACTTTCTCGGACGCCGCAGACGTCCATCCTCAACCCCCATCCACACCCTTTTCAAGGTTACAAATTGCTTGCAGGGCAGCAAAACTGCCTTCCAATGTCTCACACCCCTCCCTCTTCCATCCATGCCCCCCTCTCTGTCCTCCCCCTCTCTCCATGCTTGAAGCCCAGCAGTGCCATTGCTCTGACCTGGGAATGGTGCATCAATTACTAATAGTGCAAGGCCACCGTACTTGTTTACACCTACCTCTCTTCCCCCCACTCCTCTCTCCCCTGCCCGCCGTCCCACTTCCGGGGTCTTGCAGAACTATAGCGAGCCACCTGACTACTTCATGGAATGGTGTATTGAATACAAGTAGTGCAATGCACAGACCTGCTCTCGACACGTTCCACTTTTCCCCCCCTCCTCCTGTTCCCCCCTCTCCTCTCTCTCTTTCCAATTCTCAGGCCTCCCTGCAAAACCACTGGACACTGACTCTAGTCATGGAATTGTTGTATTTATTATTGGTAGTGCAGGCCACCAGACTGCCTTTCTCCTCTCTACCCTCCATTTCCCTTCCCACCCCTCCTGCTGCTCCCTCCCCTCTTTCTTAGGCCTGGAAACTCTTGTATCTACGGGGCACTGACTCAGTCTGGTAATTGTGTGATTAATTAATGGCAGTGCAAGCCAAACCGACATGCCGCTCCCTCCTCTCTTACCCTCCACTCCCACCTTCTCTTCCTACCACCCCCCATCCCTCCCCCCCCCCCTCCCTCCCCACCTCCCCTCGCTGGAGCCACTGGCATACCACTGGGCACTCTTGCTCCAAATCATGGAATGTGTATTAATGACGGGTAGTGCAGGCCACCGACCTGTCCTAGAGCCTGCTGCATATAACACCATAGCAGTGAAGTAGACTGAACAGAATTTTTGCTGTATCGCCTGAAGGTGACTTACACTAAGAACAAGCATGTAAGACCTTCTTTGGCCTGGTACACAAATTGTTGAAATCAAACTGTTTGGGGCAATGTCAAGAGGTGTGGGCATATATCAGCAAGACAAGAGATTTTGGTTCCTATGCGAGAGAACCAAGGATCTAGCCATAACACAGAGTGTATGTGTTGAGCATGGTTAGTGAGTGTGACACTCTTTGTGAGCAATGATATCAAGAATCCATCAGGTTGGAAAATTAACCATCATGTAGGTTTACAGTCCTAAATAGCCAAAGAACGCCCTTTTTTCGGGGGCGGATTTGGAGGTCCCCTGAAAGCTCCATTCGCCTTCGCAATTTCAAGGAAAAAAAAAAATGGACATTGAAGTGAATGCATGGTTCGATACCTGACTACAAGAAGAACTTCAGTCAAATTACAGAACTCGAATCATTTCTATTTGGAGAAAAATGGTGATCATTCACAATTTTCAAAACAAGTGGGTTCTCGAACCGCAGAGTCTCGCATATTTTCGCGATCAGAGATTTTTTTTACGTCAGTATTATTAGTTTGACCACCTTTATCTGTGGTTGACTGATGATCAGACGTGAGGATTTCGTTGTGGCAGCTTATACAACATCATTATTCAAAACCAGTGGTGCATGCATGAAGTGGGGTTTGTGGTCAAATCTCTCCAATCAGTTACCAATACTACATACAAATTTTATAATGGTCTGCTTCATGAAGATTGTGGTATAGTGAAACCAATTGGTGTATTGTTCATGCGTGTGATATATGCAGATCAAGTACCAGCCAACCCGATGCTACCACCCTGAAAAATGTTGTCGTCATGCCTCCCCCCGCTCGAAGATATCCTCTAACGACGAAAGAGGTTGTGACACCACACACAGCAACATACACACACACACACGCATACACAACCCACGATACACACACACACACGCCACAGTGACAAGTCTCCTCCTGATTCATTTAGGCAAGTCAAAAACGGCTGACCTTAACAAATATATGTGTTTTCGCCACCGAGACCTATTCCAAAATTACGAAGTTTCACCTAAATACTATCCCTAGTAGTTTGTGTTTCAATTGTAGTTTTTACCCAGTCAATACAATAGTTACTGGGTAGCTTCGGGCTGGAAAGAATGAAAATGAAAAGCTGTGAGGCTGTGAAGAAGGACATGAAATGAAGCTGCATGGGGCTATGTTCCATGTTTCCCAGGGTTCAATGTTCCCTGGTTGATGGTCCCCCGAGGTTTCGATGTTACCCACCCCGGGGTTCGATGTTCCCAGGGTTCGAGGGCTGATGACCCCCATTTTCATGTTAACGCTTACGCACACACAGAGAAACATTGTTTCACTTCTGGTCTCCGTACCGTGGACACAACCATTTCTTGCAAAAAGATTGTTTCAGACCTTTTTCGGGAAATCGACCCCAGAAATCGAAACTCGGGAACATCGAACCGTGGGAACATCGAACCTTGAAAACATTGAACCGTGGGAACATCGAACCTTGTGGGTGATTCGGAGTGCCATTAAAACTTGAAAGGAAACGGGGAAGATCAAACCCCGGTACATCGACCCCTGAACATCGGGTAGACCGGCGGATGGAACTTGGAGGGCACAGAGATTAAAGTCTGAAAAGCTTGTGAGCACAATAACCGGCAAAGGAAAATGATGTAAGAGTTCTAGATAATCCCTATATATATTTCAAGGGGAATCAGATTCAAGGTCCTGAGGTTTCAACAGGGTCAAAGTCTGAAAAGCTTATGAGCAAACCAACTGATGCATAGCTCAGACTTTGGCATGACAGGTTACCATGTGGAGTAATGCATCCCATTTTGGGTGACAGCCCGAATTTCATAAGGGTTGTTATTTCATACGGTCCGTTGTTTCATAAGGCCTCTATTCATAAGCCCGCTATTCACCTGGCCAAAAAGGTTCTTTATTTATCAAGGTCTGATATCAATAATCACACAGACGGTCCGATATCCATAATAGTAAACGGTCGCGTTATCAAATAGTGAAAAAGCTCTTTTATTTCATGAATATGAAAAAGGTCCGTTATTCATATAGTCAAAAAGGTCCAATATTATAATAAAGAAAGTACGATCTTCTAATGGAAAAAAGGTCGATATTCATAATAGGAACAATGGCGCTGCCCCCAGGTACTCGCCTGGTTTGCGATCAATGTTTTCATCTATTAGTCACCATGCAACAATTACAGGCATATAATGAATTGTTCATATTCCTGGTATTGGCATTTGAACAGAAACACCCTACTAATCATGACCAATTCCACATCCAAAGGACTTATTATTGACAATGTCTACCATATAGTTTTGTGGTTATGTGACGAAGATTGCGTTAATTATGCAAATTAGACAATACTCAAACGTTCTGTGACCCATTTATTAGGTCATTTTCAGGACCAATGGTGGACACACTTAATACCTTTCATTGGAATTCAACAACTTGAGAACATTGGTATGAATTAAGCAATTTATCACACTGCATAACCCCTAGGTGACCTATTCAATGTTAACAGTTTGGCGAGACTTCGGTAGACAAGCTTATAGTGACAACTGTCCTAATCTAATAAGTTTGTCTGTAATATCCCCAGTGTCACCCATCAAATTCCATTTAATACCAGCCCTCTCCCAAGGGATTTACTCCCCCACCCCCCCCCCCCCCCCCAAGCTATCTCACACACCGAGCTAACTGCAGGTGTAACCTGACAAAGTTGTTACCACTATGTCGCTCTTTGACCAGTTCAGGCGAACGAAACAAAAATCAGAACTTTGACCCCTAACCTACCTTTTGATGACCTTCAATGACATGCGGTTTTTATAAAATGTTTATCTCAATGTGAATGCATCCACTCCTAGACGTATATTGCATTCCAATGAACAACGCCCATTTAATTGCGAAAATCTATTAGAATTAAACTTTGACTCCGTTTACTACCAAAGTAAGAGTCCGATCGAAGCGGGAGTTGGTGGCCTCCATAAAGCACACCAAGGGCTATCACATATCCAAAAATAAACCAATTTTTAATTTTTGTTTTGCCCGAACTCCTTAAATAAGCACATTATTCAAGACTAACCTTTAACCAAATGACCCCCCCGACAGAGGTCAAATGAGGTCAGAGGTTCACACACATGGCAACGGTCAACAATTATATCACAATGGTGACCTTCCAGCCTCACAGATATTCAATTTCCTGATTATGGCCAGAAAACAGTTTTTTGTACCCCTAAGTGACCTTGAATGACAGATTAATACCATTAAATGACCTCGGGGCCCTCGTCCCTACTGTAAAATTCATGGGACTAAGATACACCCTCTCCACCAATTTCGTCAACATCCAAACCACTTTCAAATATCGCATAAATTATGCAGCTTAGACTACTTAATTAAGCAGATATCATGCCAAGGAATCTGACCGATTAGTGTAATCTTCCATCGTTGTTATATACCCGACGGCATCACCATGCATCTAACCAATCATAGATAATGCTTGTACACGCACAAGCTTTCGCCAATTGTTCATTAATCATGCCATTTATGCAAATGAGAATGATCTTTTGGGACGAAAAGTGGAAGCATATCGGCACCCCTCCCTTTTCACCGCACACCTCCACAATAAGGTCCAGCATGCTGGCTTCGCACGGTCAGGATATATCTAACGCACATCAACGGCCCGGACAGACAGACAGACCCTGACACAACAACAAAGTACCACTAGTGTCTCTTCCTTGAACAAATTTCAGGCGAGACAAAAGGTCTGTTATTCATATAGAACAAGGAGGCGATGCCCCCAGTGTCTCGCCTGGTTGCGCGGATCAGTGATTTCTTTCTTCTTTTAGTCCACCATGCCAACAATTACAAGCATTCCATAGTTTGTGGCTTTAATATCCCAATACCCTTAAATATTTCAAACATTCATTGCCATCATGACTACAACCCTCGATCCTACCTACTGTACCCTCCCATTATAACAATACTTACTGAGTTAATAGTTTGCTTCAGATTACTGATTGTCCAACAATGTAAATGACCTCCTAAATCTAATAAAGTTTATCCTATTTCTCAAAGAGTAGGCCCTTTATATACATCTACTGACTTCCCTCAACTCCCATGGGAGTTCACACCCACCCCTCTCACATCCCTGTTAGAGTGGAACTATGTCCATCTAATTAGGCTTCCCTGGCAGGAGTCATGCAGACCCTACTGGCTGAAGCTATGACTAATATAAGTGATACAAGGGAGTTAACCCTCCCTCCCCCCATCCTCACAACACCAGAGCGACTGCAGGTGACCCCTGCCACCATTCATTTCTTGAATAGGTGCCTGAGAGTAAGTAAACAAATGACTGAAGGTGTTTTACACTTTATATGTCAGGTAGGGGGCCCATAAGAGGTTCTGACAGGCTATGTGAACCTCAGGTAAATAAGGCAGGTTTGACAATGGTGAAATCATCTGTCTGTCACAGATGGGAATACTAGTTAGGATGATGGAAATAACATTCCTGGGGTTTGACAGAGTAAAACATTGTTTATGATAGCATGCTATATAATAGTGATTTCAGCATCATGCTGTCAGTAGGGTGCCCCCAGAGACTAACACCATTCTTAAAATGGTAAGCGTACAGTCTCGGAGCTTGTTGCAGTAAAATGTTTATTTGCAAGTTTTTGGTCCATAATTGACCTTTGATTACATAAAAACGGTTTTTATGAAGCAAAGTACGAGTCCGATCGGAAGCGGGAGGTGGTCCTCCTCCATAAGCACACAAGTCTATCACATATCCAAAAATAACCAGTTTCTGTCTCCACATTTATTCAAGACTCAACCTTTGACCAAATGACCAACCCGACAGAGGTAAATTGAGGTCAGGTTCACACCAATGCCAGATCAACATTATATCGACACTGGGTGAACCTGTCAGAAGCCTTCACAATATTCAATTCTCCCTTATGGCCAGAAACAGCTTTTGACCCCTAATTGACCCTTGAATGGAAACCTTTAATGACATGGCAGGTTTTTTTAAAATTTCAACTCTCCATGTGATACTCCACTCCTAGGAGCAATTTTGTCATTCTGAGAACATGCCCAGTGCTATTGCCAAAAGTACTAAACTCAGTTTTTTACCCTACGTGACTTTGATGACCTGCACTGACATGACGGTTTTTTTAATAAAATTGTTACTCTCTATTGAGCCTCCACTCCTAGAAGCTATTGCATTCCAAGGAACGCGCCTAAGTTATTGCGAAAAAGCTATACTTAACTTGACCCCTGTAACTACCAAATATTCGTCCAATCGAAGCGGGATTTGGTTTCCTCCATGAATCACACAAAGGTCTATCACATATCCAAAAATACCTAGTTTCTATTTTTTTTGCCCGTACTCCGTAATAAGCACATTTATTCAAGACTCAACCTTTAACCACATGACCACCTGAAAGAGGTCAAATTTGGAGGTCAAGGTCACACAAATGCAGACCCCAATCATATCTCAATGGTGAACCTTACAGCCTTCACAGATATTCATTCTCCGATTATGGCCAGAAAAGTTTTTGACCCCTAAGAAGTGACCTTGAATCCTTAATGACATGGCAGTTTTTTGAAATTGTAACTCGCGTGTGATACATCCACTCCTAGGAGCATTTTCATTATGTTAACCATGCCCAGTGCTATTGCCAAAAAGTATAAAGATCAGTTTTTTTTACCCCTACGGACCTTTGATGACCTTTAATAAATGACATGAACGGTTTTATAAAATTGTTACTACTCTCCATTTGATGCACCCACTCCTAGAGCAGATTGCTTCCAATGAACACGCCCCATTTTCTTGCGAACAAGGTATAAACTTGAAACTTTTAAACCCCTTGGTCTACCAGTAAGTGTCCGATCGAAGCGGAGTTGTTTCCTCCTCCTGAGCCACACAAGGTCTATCACATATCAAAAAATGACCAGTTTCTATTTTGTTTTTGCCCGTAACTCTTAAATAAGCACATTTATTCAAGACTCGAACCTTTAAACCACATGACCACCACCCCCCAGAGGTCTAATTGAGGAACGAGGTCACACACATGCAGGTCAACACTTAAATCACAATGGTGAACCTTCCCCACTTCACAGATCTTCAATTCCTCTCCGATTATGGCCAGAAAAAGAGTTTTTGGGACCCCATAATGACCTTGAATGACCTTTCATGACCTGGCAGTTTTTGTTTGAAAGTTGTCACTCTCATGTGATACATACCCTCCTATGAGCATTTTGCATTCTGTTAACATGCCTCCAGTGCTATTGTGCCAAACGTAACTAAATCAGCTTTTTAACCTAACGTGACCTTTGATGACTTTAATGACATGACGGTTTTTTACAAAAATTGTTACTCTCCCTGTGGTGCATCCACTCCTAGAACATATTGTCATCAATACCTCCCATGTTATTGCGGAAAAAGGTATAACATTGGGAATTTTTGACCCCTTGTAACTACCAAAGTAACCGATCGAAGCGGGAGTTGGGTTTCCTCCATAATCACCACAGTTCTCTCCATATCCAAAAATGACCAGTTTCTATTTTTTTTGCCCGTAACTTCTAAAATAGCATAATTATTCAAGACTCAACTTTAACCACATGACCAACCCGACAAGTCAAATTAAGGCAGAGGGTCAACACACATCAGGTCAACATTATATCACAAGGTGAACCTTACCAGCCTTCCAGATATTCAATTCTTCCTCCGATTTGGCCAGAAACAGTTTTTGTTGACCCCTAATTACCTTGCAATGCCCTTTAATGACAGGCAGTTTGTATGAAAATTGTAACTCTCGCATGTGATACATCCACTCCTAGCCTAGGAGCATTTTGCATCTGATGAACATGCCCATGCTATTGGCCAAAAAGTACTAAAATCAGTTTTTTACCCCTCGTGACCTTTTCTGACCTTTAATGACATGAACGGTTTTATAAAATTGTTACTCTCCATGTGAAGCCAATTCACTCCTAGAAAGGCATATTGCATTCCAATGAACACGCCCAATGTTATTGCGAAAAAGCATATAATTCAAATTGACCCCTTGTAACTACCAAAGTAAATGTCCGATCAAAGCAGGAGTTGGTCTCCTTCATGAAGCACATTTATTCACGATCTCAAACCTTTAACCCACAGATGACCACCCGACGAGGTCAAATTGAGGTCAGAGGTCACACACATGCAGGTCAACAATTATATCACAATGGTGAACCTTCCACCTTCAAACGATCTCAATTCTCCGATTAGGGCCAGAAAACAGTTTTTGACCCCTAAATGACCTTAATGACTATTATTAAGGCATTAATACCCTCTGGATCCCTCGTCCCTACTGTAAAATTCTTGGGAACCTAAGGTAAACCCTCTCCACCAAGTTCCGTCAAATCCAACAAACTTCAAAAATTGCCGAAATTAGGCAAATTAGACTACTTAATTAGCATATATCATGCAGGAATCTGATCGATTCGTGACTCTGCATAGTTTGTTATAATACCCTGAACGGCATCACCATGCATCTCCCCGATCAAGAGATATCTTGTACACAAGCTTCCAGGCCAATTTTCATTGATCATGCAAAATTTATTGCAAACTGAGAATGGTCCTTTTGTGACGAAAAGTGGAAGCACATCGGCAACCATTCAACCGCCACCTCCACAGAAGGTCCCCCAGCGTGAATTGCTTCTTCCACGGTTCAGTGATATCTAACCGCACATACGGACGGACGGACAGAAAACAGACAGACAGACAGACAACAGCTCAGACAGACCACACACACAACACACCCCACAAAGTGACCACTATGTTCTCTCCTTGAAACACAGTTCAAGGCGAGACAAAGGCTATTTGCGTCAACAGGTTGGGGACAGGGGGAACAACTGTTCCCCTCCCCCCCACTTTCAAAAGTTTGGGGGAGGGGGACATAATATCCAATCCCCCCCCCCCAACTTTTTTCCTTGTTTCCCCGTAGACCAGTAATAACAATAATAAACACAAATGCCATGCCCGATTTTGTATCACTCCTAACTGATTCAATGTTTTTCTAACCCACAGAATTGCGTTGGAAATTGACTTAATCCACTAATTCCATGTGCGGACCCCACGTGCAGATCTGTACCCGACTAGAGCCGAGTTCGAAGGATTACCCATGTTTCATACCGAGTTCTCGAATTTCCAAATCGAATAGCCAAAATTGCATAATTTTCAAGTGTTTCGCCAGCGCAATGCGTTCCTTCTTCCAGGGGGCGTTCTTCTAAATATGCATGTAATGCTTCGAATCATTTCGTTTACATCGCTTGATTTTCAGAAGCCCTTGGGGCAGACTGCCCCCCCCCCCACCGCCCATTTTTCGGAGATAACCATTCAGAGGCCGAAAATTCTTGGAAACTTGGGAATGAAAGAAGCAGAGGAAAAAATGCTGCATTTTTGCAGACTTTTCGATAAATACCCGGAAAACTTGCAATTTTTTTTCCGTCGGCTTCGCGCGCTCCGTTAGTTTTCCATGACTGACTTAAAAATTTGGGTACAAATTTTCTGCTCCCGAAATGGAATGGTCACGTACGCCTATGGCTTCCCCTTCGATCCCAGCAGAAGTAGACCGTTCGGTAGACCCCGGAATCCCACGCAAACAAAGCCAGAGTAGAAAGGTAATGAAAAAGACATGGTGATATTCGGTAAAGTCATCTTAGATGCACGTGACATTTTTGTTGGTCTGTCTTTTACTCAAATCACCACATATGTAGATGGGTGTGTTGAGCTGGCAAGTGCCGTTCCGTTCGATCTGGAGGGTATTATGAAAATCTAAAAAAATTCTTCTACGCTGCGCGGCCAACCGATGGTGGCGCTCCCCTAGTGGTAAGTGCATCCGATGTGTCTCCCCCACTTTTCAAAACGCTCGACGCCCCTGGGAAAAGGGTTCGATATTAAATAGGAAAAAGGGTCCGTTATTAATAATACGGGAAAAAGAAACACCGGTCGTGGAAAATCCTGCCAGGATGCGCAGCTCGCAGCTGGACAAAAAGATGCAGTTTTAGGGTTGGCATCCTTGCCGGACCCCACATTTGTAGGATCGATCTTCTGCTCGGAAAGTATATCATTGAAAAGAACCACATTACGAATAAGGACCTTTTTCGAGATTATGAATAAAGGATCTTTTGCTAAATCATGAATAAGGGACCATATGAATGGGACCCTTTTCACTGTTATGAATAAAGCCGCATTTCCATGCACGCGGCGGGCGGGCGTCTAAAATCGCTCATCGTTATTTTTTCAATGGCGCCGTTCCCATGCACTCTGACGGCGGGTGGGGCAGCGGGGCGGGCGGGGCCGTTTTCTCGATCGTCATGTGCCGATTTTTTCCGCCCGCGCCGCGTGTCCGCGTGGTATTTTTGCAATCAATTCCGTGGGATTTCCCTGCAATCTTAACCGGCTTGAAGCCGGATATTGAAGTAGAGGACAATTTTTAGGTCAACTAATGTGTCATAAACAACATTCATAACTGTTTTCACACTAGGGATGATATGTCATACAGATTTTTCTATATTCAACGGCTAGACAACCCTTTTTGAACACATATTTAAATGTGTAAACCGTGATATTCAAGTATTTGCTTATTAAAACTCCAAAACATATCATTGTGAAGATTTTAATGTGGGCCGTAACGTTGACATCTGAACAATGGTTTTTCAGAAAATAACCCGGTGTTTAGGTTTAAACACTAGTATGCGTCCTGTGTTTTTTGACACACGACAACACCGACAAAACGACGACAACGACGACAACGACAACACAACAATAACATAATAATATACCAATAAAAGGCTACATCGGTTCTTAATATCGCATATTACACACTAAAAGTGAGAAGAGGTGCGTGTGACTCGAGAAAACGCCCGCCGGTGCAATGAAACTAGTCTTCCAAACCCCCGCCCGCCCCGCCCCGCGTGCATGGAAACGCAGCTTAACGGCCTTTTGCGATTATGAATACGGACCTCTTTTGCTATTATGAATAACGGTCCCCTTTCGCTTTATGACTTACGGACCCTTTTCGCCATTATGATATCAATACCTTTTTAACTATTATGAATATCGGACCCTTGTGGCTCTGTTATGAATACCAGACCCTTTTGATAATTATTAAAAACGGGCCTTTTTGGTCATTATTTATTTTCGAACCTTACGAACAAAGACCCTTTTTTATTATGATAGCGGCCCTTTTTTGTTCATTATGTAACAACCCTTTTTTCCAAATTTTGCATTTATGAATAAGGGCTATGAACAAAAGGCTTATGAATAGAAGGCCTTATGAACATCGGATGGTCCCCCCCCCCCCCCTTTTACTGGCATGAACTACAACAAAACTTTCAAAACTGTTTTACTGTGCTCAATGGCACGGCAAGGAATCACTGAGCCCATGGGCTCTTGTTCTTCAAACCGCAAGGCAATAATATCGTTACCGTATATATGACCTAGGGGGTGGGAGGCAAATTGGCCAACATTTTACCATGTGAAAAGTGCCGACGAATATCCATCAGCAGTTTGTTCCTTCGAATCATTTTGTTTTCTTCTACCTGCTAAACATCAATTGCACAAATGGTCCCCCCGAGTATCCTCCACCTCATTATAATTGTATATCTAAGGGTTACCTAGTACTGACTGATTGAATTTGAAAGCATTATCATATCAATGTTTTTGTTGAGAAACAATTCCTTGAACTTCATGGAGGGAGAGCACAGTTGAAGCCCGTTTCAGTAAAACACCTAGTCCCACACCAAATCAAAACCACATGAATCGAGCTTGACATTTTTTTCACAAGGGTGCAGAGGAAATTCCTGTCCCTGCCCTGCTATGGGCCATGGGCCACCTACTTATGGCATTCTCATTTTCGGGGGGCAGGGGTTTTAGGATTATATTGATCAACCACCTGTAGTCCCCATGATGATGATGTTGTACAAAGTCATTTATCGCTCCCAGTTATTCTACTGTAAATTGAAGTGCAATTAATCATGGGAGTGACTATTTTTATTAATTTAAGGGACAAGGATGAAATATAAAGAGGCTATTTAGCTGGAGAAAAACTGAATCGTCAGTCAAAATTGGAGTTCATACGACTTTGCCGTTCACAAATTTTTTACGCCTTTGATGATAAAATAAATGATGTCAACTTCACAACCCTGCACCATTCTTTTGTTTTCTTGGAATTCACCACATTACTATATCCCCACTAGTCGTGATATTATGGTTTTGGCTTCGCCTCACCGCCGCCGCCGCGGCGTCCGCGTCCCCGCCGCCGCGTCCTATCCGCCCGCGCGTTCTTGTTCGCTCAATAACTCTCCAACACTTGTCCGTTTGAGCCGAAACTTTGCACACAAGTTCGCCCTTAGTTAATCTCGGATGATTTCGAAAGTGGGCCGTTTCGCCACATGACCGGGGTCCGCTATTTTGCATAATTTCCACTATTGAAGATTTTCCGGCTACGCAATACTCTTTAACGCTTATCGCTTGATCTGAAACTTGGAGCACTTGTCCGCCCTAGTGAAACCCGGATGAGTGCGGGAAGTGGGCATCACTGTACTGCTGGGGGCCG
The DNA here is from genome assembly GCA_026419785.1 of Sclerodactyla briareus. Classification (NCBI taxonomy): domain Eukaryota; kingdom Metazoa; phylum Echinodermata; class Holothuroidea; order Dendrochirotida; family Sclerodactylidae; genus Sclerodactyla; species Sclerodactyla briareus. Next base: position 90,161 of record JAODTK010005610.1, on the reverse strand, counting down.
CTAATTGCATTCTTTTTTCGTGAAATTTTCAAGGTAGTCGGATTTGAAAGAAACTGGGTGGGGTAGGGACTCGATAGTTGATCCTGAAAAATGTGGAGGTCATTTCAAGGTTACAAGGTCAAATTTGTGAAATTTAGCGATTTTTCAAACTTTGTTGGATTTTGAACGAAACTTGGTGGGAACGAAACTAGAGTGATATCCGAAAAATGTGGAGGTTCATTTCAGGTCATCGGAGTCAACTTGCAAAAATTTATGCGATTTCCAAACTTGTCAGATTTGAACGAAACTTGAGTGATGGAGGCTACATTGTTTCCTCACAAAGTTAGGAAGTCATTTCAAAGCCATCATGTGTCAAATTCGCAAATTCAGTGCCTATCAACAACCATGATTACAACAAACTGGTGGATTGAAAGTTTGTCTTGGTGTTGACCAAAAATGGGGGGGGTCGGGGTCTTTATGGGGTGGTGTTGGTGTTAGATAATTCTTCACAATGATTGCTCAAAAGTGGGTATACACGTGGGCGGGTTACCCGCCCACACATGTTTAGTTTCCTTTGAAAAAGATGTAGCCTTATGGGAGAGGATTGCTGTAGTGGATGGTATGTGTTAATGGTTGGTAGAGAAGACAACAGAATTCTTGGAATGTTGACTTATTAACAAAAGGTCAAAAGAAATACATAACATTTAATTTACGGTGTTGTTCAAGGGTGAAGTCTGCATATTGTGCAATTGGTATTCTCCCCAATTCTCTGCCCAATGGACAAACTTTGAAGGCCAATAGTTCACATAGGAACATCGCTACCAAGAGGAGATTTGGACAGTCTAAGAGACAGTTTCCCATTCTCTGTGAATACCTCTGTTGTATCCATGCCTGCAATTGTCCTTTAATGGTCACAAGATGGGACACAGGATTCAGGAATTGCAAAACCAGTATCAACTGGTTCCAACAGAGCTAGTCCCTAGCTACAAGCAGCAGTACACACTACACAGATGTCAATATAGCTTATCCACAACAGTAACTAGAAAATGTCGGGCGGGTAACGCCAGAGTTATATCCCCCGCATCTCTTATTCAGAAATTTGTGAACATGAAACCGAACAATATTCTAGAGAAGAAGACATTTATAGACGTGTGCATAGACAACATGACAGTAATGGGTCATTCCATGAATTGAACGAAGGGGCCAACCTCTGACATGGATATTTCAGGCCCCAAATTCAGTTTTTTCAATCCATTGCTCAATCATTTCTACTCAAGAGGACTTTCTTGTGTGAATTCTTCATTCTACTTCTTCTGATCAACCGTACTATTTTGAATTGGATAGATTATTATAACAACATCCACAGGTCTCATAATTGGATAATACCGGGTTTCATATTGTAAGGGACCCCAAAGTATTAAATTACATCCACCCCACACAAGCTTTTAATTTGTTTTAATGAATTGATCTGATTGATTTTTGTCAATTTCTTACAGGGATATTAAACGCCTTTTTTTCATTTAATGGTAGTTCAGGTTTATAACAACAACCAGTGTTTTGGATGATCTGGTTCAACAGAACTAGTCCCTACAGCATATTGAGTGCACAATGTCAATAATAACAACAACCAGTGTTTTGGATCACTTCCTGTTCACAGACTACCTATGGTGAGGCAGATCTACCACAGGTGCACAGCAGCTTCGTCTGTCTAGAGTAGGAACCCCCAACCTTAGACCTACTGAGGCTACAAAGCTGTCAGTTGGTTTGAGATTGAATACTTCCAATTGGCAGTTAGGTGGCTTCTGTGCCTCGTCTCTGGCCAACTCCCGGTGCCCAACGCCCCTGGCCACTTGTGGAGTAACTTACTCTGGTAATGTCGCTTCTTGACTCATGCCCTATACACGCAGAACCCCACACACAGCTGTAGTAGCTATGTTCTTTTTTTGTACCTGTTCTTAGTATACCTAGTCGGGAATTGGGTCCACAGAACGAAGATAGGCCCATCCCTCTCAGCATTAGACTAATATGACATGTCCTGGCAGAAAAGGCAGAAGCCAGTAAGCAAAGATATGACAATGCACGGTACTCGTTCCTTTTCACTCACACGCAGTCATCACAATCCCATAGGCCTAGTTTGTAGTCAGAGAAAGTAGGGGAACAGAGACGAGGGATAATTTATGCAAACAGCTAGGATTTATCTGGGGAGACCCACAGACTTTTATAGGTTCATACACAGTCCGACTGCGATACCACAATTCCATATCACGCTCTTCAACCCCATTGTCAAAGCCTCCCAGCATACGTATTTCCGTCCCCGGTACGATCCCTTGAGACTGAACAATTGATATTCTCAAATAGTAGATATATACATATCCATAAAGTAATCAAACAAATGCCTCACAGGTCCCCCAATTTATAGTACCACAGAGAGCCATTCAGGTTTGGACTTGTGGCTCAAAGGAGGGAACATTCACATGCATTTTCGGTGCGTTCTTTCGATGTGGTGACTTTGGTAATTGCCATAGAGTGATACAACCGTACAATGCTTCCAAAAGTGTGGACGCAATTAACGAACCTCGCGGTTTTTGTCCGCTCTAACCTGGATATCGAGGTCCGAAAGAACGCGCATATGCATGGGAGCACAAACAGGAGTCACACACGCAATTCAATACTTTGAGTCACGTCACACTGACCTTGTCGATCTCAATTCAATGTTCCAAATTTTATTAGACAAAAAGCTGGAGGACAACCTCTGCAGTCTGGTCTGACAATAATAGTATGGCATCTGTCGATATGTTGAAAACAACGCCAAATGTTTTCTTCTTAACACCCAACTTGTGTTCAAATGAAACAGTCGTTGAGTTCTATTATGTCGTTTGAATTCTGCCTGAGTATCGACATCTTAACAAACATAAGCAATACTTGCATTGCATATCCATGGGGTCTGGCCCAAACAATCAGTTGGCTGTGCTACTGCAGGTGCTACTCATTGTCGATCTGCAGTTATTCATTGTTTTTGAAGATAACCCAAACATGACCTGTGACCTTTGGCTACTGCTGTGTATTGTGATCACTGAATGTGATTCGATCAACGAAAATGATTCGATTTGTGAGATTAACTCTAGAACCCGCTAAAGTGGAGGATGCTACCCTGCCGCCGGAGTAGTATCTAGCCCAAGGAATATAGCGTTTTCATTGGTTGGGAACTTATGGCTTAATAACTTTCAAAATCAAAAAGTGGGCCGGCCAGCCTAGGCCTACTCATTTGCGTTTGGTGTTTGGCTAGTATTATCAAGTAGAGGCTACGTTCGAACTTAGCTAGTTATAAAACTTACTCGGTTACTAACAGACGGAGCGGATTGTAAACCTTCACAGTTGTTCAGCAAGTCCGGGTGGCACCTACGTGTTGCTAGGCTAACTCAGCACAGATTCCAAATCATGTGTCGACCAATATCACTGTAGAAATTCCAACGATCGTGTGCTGCAGTGCTAGTACAAATTACAACTCAACCTGAAAATTAGTCACACTATTCTATAGGCCTATTGCCGACTCTACTCCTGTACTGCGTGAGTAATACTGTTGCGCTCTTCTATTGGTACGTTTCGAGGAATTCTCCCTTCGTGACAAGCTCGTGTTTGTTTGTGGTGAATCCTGTCAGTCGAAGGCTCAGTTCCATGGATACACAGAATGACAAAACTGTAACCAATCAGACGCGTGATTTGGGAGCTCGTCTCTTGGACCACCTACTCTTATTCAATGCAAATACAGACCAGCGGGTTGAGGGAGAAGATGTGTGTGAAGAAATTGTAAAATTGGCACCAACGCATCTGTTCTGAAGAAAGCAGCCATTGTGATAAGATTTTTCTATTGAACGGACACCAAATTCAAAACATCGAACTAGTTTGACTCTCTCAATTAGTACATTTGTATCACTAACACAAATGGTTTTCGCAAAATTATGTCAATTCTCCTTACCTAGCAATGAACCAGCTGGACTGACTTCCAGAAAAACCAACACAGTTAGTGACGACGGTCACATGTTGGACACGACTACGTAAAAACGCATTCATCAAGATTTTCAACATGATTGTGCAATCTGCGACCCCTTGCTGACAGATATGTTTCTTCTCAGAGAAAAGGTATGTTATGATCTAATTTACCACGCCTTCCAAGTCAAAAAAAAAAAACACACCAAAAATGAGAGAAATGTATACTAAAAGTAGCTTCTCTAAGGACATATTTGGGACGGCCGCCGGCGGCTCTTAAAACAATAATTAGGGAGAACACGACACTAACCGGAGGTGAATATTCGTTAAGGGGCAGTTGGGTGGGGGCGCAACAGAACGGTGAAGGTCCTCGGAAGTCTTTGTGTCCGTCCGTCTGTACGATGATAGCGGGTACCGCCCAGTAACCCAATTGCGATTTGTGTGAAAAAAGAGGGAAGTCATCTTCAAAACAAATTTTGAACTTTACTGTGTGCAGTGCGTGAAAAATGCTGAATGCATCCGGGAATTTGATATATCATCTCCAAAATGTGTAGGGAAGTAGGGCACCCATAGCAGTTTCTCGGCAAGGGCGCAGCCACTAGGGGTCCGGGGGGTCATGACCCCCAATGTGGGGAAGGCTCCGTACATAAGGGGTTTTTTCACACACAAAATGTTTCCATCAACTGCCTTCGGGGACCACCAAATGCCCTTTGACCCCCCCCCCCCCCTCCTCCCCAACTTTCAGGCCGTGGCTGCGCCCTTGTTTCTCGTTCGTTGCCTCAGAGGTTAACCTCGCATTTTAAATTGGAATAATTTGTCTGCTGTACACATGAACTTTTTTAAGGCGATGGCGAGGTTGGCACCAAAAAACAGACGTCCCCAACGTGGTGACACTGTCTCAACAACCTTGGGAATGTTTGTGGGGTTATTCGACGGAAAAATTCAAATCGATCACTCTTGTCATTTCATACAACCTCCTAGAATACAGAATTCCTTCTTCAGATATGTTGTAAGACCATCGTCAGTGAATGTCTTGCGGAGTCCCCGTGGGGAGGAACCCGCCCTACGTACCCCCATCCCCTCCCCATCGCATCAGTCAATTAAAAGTCAATGGGCGATGTTGAATATTGAGGGACATGCCTCTCCCATACATCTCTCCTCTCCAGGATCGCTGGCCCATGCCCTTTCTTCCCAGCTCCACCCCTCTCCCACTCACGCCAGCCGCAACACCCCTGCTGTAGGCCTGACAGGCATGTCCAACTTGCGCACGCGCACGATACGTGGACAGCGATCACGGTGTTCTCACTATACTCCATAAACTTAATCGTCCTTGTGGTTTACCTCTCAATTGTTTGCCATCATCCTGTTTTGCTTGTGTTAACCATGGACACGAAAAGGGGAATTCCAGGTGACGTTAGTTGTTTTATATTAGTGGCGCTATTTCCGTCTACAGTGGGCTTTGAAACGCTGTTACAATTGACGAATCGGTGCTAGCGGCGCTAGGCTGGTGGGGAAAAAAACGAGAGAAACCAAAAACTGAAGAGGGTGCCGTAGGCCATGGTGAGTCATATCGCAATAAACCGTAGATGTTCCCATGACTTTATTACACTAGCCCCCCTCCCCCCCCCCCCCCCCCACCACCTCGCGCTGGTCCAATCAGTGGGTTACCCGGTACATCAACAGCTTTCCCCCCGGTATCTCGGAGATGAATATTGCATCGAGGCCGAATCCCCCCCCCCCTCTCCACTCTCCCTAACCAGGCTACCAGGGAAATGGCACGGGGTCCAAATGATACTTTCATAACCCGCTGGCATGGAGTTGAACCAATTCCGACATAATTTCTGTTTACCTCCTTTCATGAGAGATGGACATAATCAGCTTCATGAAAAAAAAAAAAAACAAAAAAAAAAAAACAAAAAAAAAAAAAAAAAAAAAAAAAAAAAAGCCGCCGAACCTGCAGGATCTTCTGAAATATTACAACGTTACAACAAATCCGTTTACTTCACCCAACTCGAAACCCGTTTATATGGCGCGGTCGCGCGTTCTGCTATAGGCCTCCTGCCCAATAATATCCTCAATACGATCCGCGTCAGCCCGACATGATGCTCCGCTTAGATGCCCACGTCATGAATCCCCCCCCATCCCCTCCCCCGCCCAATAAATACCACCCCACCCCCCCCCCATCCCCTCCCCCGCCCAATAAGACAGTACAGCCAGGTGGCATTAAAAACCCAAGTTAGGGCAAACCCACTATCACAGGCATCCGAGACCGTGCAAATAATCAGTTGAGATCGAGAACTCGATAGCGCAAACTCGGCGGAATGGGGAAATACAGGCGATCGCCAAAAAAGGTCTCGCCTGGTTGCGCGATCGGTGGGAATCTATTATTCACTACACTACACACTACAACACTATACCAAACCAAACTAGTTCATGCGACCTCGTCAATGTCAAACGAACATCACCTAATTTCACCTATAACATATAAAAAAAATCCTAAAATAACTGACCACTAAGGTTGACTCTCATTACAAAGTCCCTTACTTGCTTTTTCTTTCATGTATGCCCCCCCCCTCACTCTTCTCTCCATAAATGCCCAAATGTGAACGAATTTCTATCACTCTGTCAATTCACTTCTTTGACCCCAAATCCAACTTGAACTGTTCTAAATACCCCCATGCCACCACCCCCGACCCCCCCCCCCCCCCCAGCAGGCAGCAAACACCCTCCCCCGCCTTCCGCCTCCCCCGCCTCCCCCGCACACCAACACCTATACCATAGCAGCAGTATAATCAAATATATCTTAGGAAACCTCCACATTTGTCCCCAGTCCCAGGCAATAAGAGAGGAAAGAAAAGTGTTACAGTATTCGAATGTCTAATCACCTAATCACATTGGTTGGTAAGAGGGGTTTGCTTGTAGGCAGCTTATAACAGCACATTGTCACAGGAGCTATGGTTTACTCGTTTCCCCTGGTGCTTTATTCTAACAGAAGCTATTAATATGATGGAATCAAATTTCCTGAACATCAAACCCATTAAGATCCAGTAAATGTTAACGGACCATTCCTACGAGTTTTGGCGAATTCTCCCCAAGTTGGAAATTGGAATTATTAATTCAAATAGGCACATACAATGACTCTACTGACCCCAGTTGCACCTTCAAAAATGATAGGATCAAGGTGGATCACATCTACCACTTTTGTGGAAATCCAACAACTTTCAAAAATTGAATAGAATGATGCAATTAGACACATTAATGACCTCCATGACCCGACTTCACTTCTGAATATCCTCGGGAACCATGGTAGACCACATCCAACACGGAATCGTGAAATCCGACAAACTTGGAAAATTCGCGTAAATTATGCAACTTGGACCACTTAATTAGCATATTTCAGGCTGAAATCTATCCAGGTAATCTACTTGGCATCCGGTCCTACAGCCAAACTACATCACTGAAGCACGTATGGTTTTCGCGCAATCTTGCTAACGAGCTTTAAACAAAAATTACATAAAATGAGCTAATTAATTACCCCGACTTCATTGATGACTTGCTGCCCAAAATCTCATCAAATCGTGTACAGTACATACACCCAACCCGGTGATACACACAAAAATTTTTCGTCATAATCGGGCCTTCAACGGTTTCGGATGATTCCTGCTAACGAGAAAGTTGAACACACACACACACCTCCTCGCGAACACACACACGCACACCCACCACACACAACCCCACACACACACACATACACACACACACACCATAGTGACCACGAGTCTCTCCTGATTCCATTCAGGCAGACAAAAAGCGGTGAAGCAATGGGAGAACTGTGTACCCAAAATATCTACTGCGTGCCAACAAAAAATGGTGAAATTTCTCGAGACTTCGAATGGAATATAGGCAATTTTTTAGATTTGCGTAATTTTATTTATATATAATTCGGATAACATGACAGTTCACCATTTTCAATGGCTAAACCGGCCTTCAGGAAACTAAGGCCTGTGGAAGATCTGGAAGATTGGGGGAATTGCCTTTTCTTAACATCTACAGAGGCCTTACATCCCAAAATTCGACGACCAGTTCGATATAGACCGGGCTAATTTGTTGTTCTTTTATGGACAAGATTGGCAGTAATTGTGCCAAATTCGCCTCAATGCACCAAGTTCGTCAGTGCTTCGCGCCGTGGGACTCAGAGGTGGAATCGTCCGTTGCTCTCCCGTCTGCGCGGACGCTGCAGGCTCTGTGGGAATGTTCTTGCTCATTTGCTCATGGACCCTAGCTAAAAATATCTGCGATGTGAAAATATACAACAACATTCTCATTGAACTTGAAACTACAATCAACTCTTTGGGATTACTAATAAACCCTTTTACCTCTTGTCCGTTTCTCCTGTACTCACCACGGCAATTTCAACCTTTCAGTAGCTTAGGCTATCAGACGCTTGAATTTTCAACGCCTGTTTTTTCAGGTAACTGCTACTGGGAAGTTCCCTGCTCTCTATGGCATAACGTTTATTTCATAATTGGGAAAGTAGAGCTAAAGATAGCTAAATGTCCTGAAATTTTTCTGGGATCCTGATGTTTCTAGATATGGCTCTGGAAATCTTGAGAAAAATTGCGCGCTTTGCGCGCACCGGTGGATAGTAGTATGCATGGCGCAGCAATTGTTGAACATTCTGGCTAGGCAAGTGAATTCGGGGCACACGATAGGACCGAGGTCCGACATTAATGTCCAGATTTCAATTGATTACAAAATTTGTGATCAGTCAAATTGCCATGTGTGAAGCTTGGCACGTGCAGCTGAGCCGCTGGGAAGGCCATTCCGGGCATCTGGGGGCCTGTACGGTCGAAAATACCCGTGTACGATCCGCGCCAAATGATGTGGCGCTCCGCTCGGGATGGTATTCTGATAATGAGTTGTTCCAGAGTGAAGGGACCAGAAATAAGTAATACTTTTCTAGTCTGCCCTGACCTAAACTTGAGGTCGCCCTCCCCCTGCGCCTACTGAAAAATCATAGCTGCGCCAGTGGAAGTCAAGTACCCGAACCGAACGAAAGTACTAGTTCATGCATCCGAGGGACATATTTCTCTCGAAAGTTCTCAACGATTCGCGCCCAAGCAATGATTGGGCTCGGTTTAGAGACCCGCAAATAATCATCTCCACATTTCCACTACGGGCTGTACATTAATTCACATATTGTCACTTGCTGATCAGATATTAATGGGTTAAAAGGAAAGGGCTGCGGTCAGTCCTAGCTCACCTGTAACGTAAATATTAAGCTGGCAGTGGGGGGGTTCTTGATATTTAGTGTGAATCACTTGGCTGTGAATGACATTATTTCTTTCATGAAAATGATAGATGATATTATGTGTTGCTATATATTCATCTCAATCAGCTGCCTATATGTGCAGAGTGACAACTCTTCAACATGCCTTTCTTGCGGAAATTGCAATACAGATTTTTCAATTAGGCCGGCAAGGCCATTCCCAGCGATCTGGAGAGTCTGAGGTATAAAAGCTAACATTTCCTGGGTGCGCTACGCGCCACTAATAGCGGCCGCTCCAGCTCAGATAGAAATTGCAGTCCACATCGTCTCCGAGCAACATATACATACCCCGGTACATCGAAATAATATAAGAACCGTTCTCGTCACAGCTGATACAAAGATTATATAAGGCACTGTAATCATAGCAGTGACCATAAATGAGAGGTTGTTTAGTGTCGGGCTGACCTGCAGAGGAATCAATGCTGCACTCGAATGGCACTTGTTTGTAGACTGAAGCGACATCAAAATGCACCAACAACTTCCTAACAGACAGGAGGACACCACCTCCCTTGGACCCCCCCCCCCCCCCATGTCAAACACTAGTTATCATTAATTCAGCATCACCACCCCCCTAAAAATGTATACGCGGCTGGCGGGGAGAGAAAACCCGCGATTGCTCAAAAGCTAAAAAAACACCATTGATGAATAAAATAAAGAAACTGCATATTGCAATTAATAACGTAATTGAGTAATAAAATAATAGAATAATAAGGGATTTGTAAGAGCGTCAGAGCCTAAAACATAAATATTCCGGTAAGTGTGTTCTATCCCAGAACCGTTGTTTAAAGTTCTTCGCTTTTATGTTTAAAGTCGGATTGTGGTAAAACCCGCTTTCCAGGAGTCGATAAATGAACAGTTGTGGATGACGGTAATCTAGTGGATATCCCTTTTATTGTTGGAAAGTATGCCCTTCTCCTGCTTCAAATAGGTTGGAGCCCAAGCACTTTAAACACTTTTGGGTAATTAAACCTGCAGCGGGAAGTCAGACTAGAAGCCTACACGCAGGCCTATTACTCTAGCTGCCGATTTTTGCAACTTTGCTAATACCTCTTGCCACGCGTGCCTATACGACACTGCAATGATAATCCATTTATTAGCAGGATGTAACATTTATAATATAAGTACAACGCACCAGTTCCATAAATCTTGGTAACTCTTTTAATCTTCTCGGCAACGTCATTCTATAATGGTAATTATTTCAACGAGATAAAAATAAACAGCGTACGTGCAATCCAGATTAGTTAATGCCGGTCGTTTCTCACACTGTGTATTTTCCAGGATTAACTTTGGTGTAAACTGTAGTTAGGATTTGATAATCTCTGCGGTGATCCCAACCGCATGCTTTTTGTATTGTTTAGTTTTACATATTTGAATCTTTTCCGCCGCATGTGCATGTTATTATGCCTGCCTCCTCAATAATGACCGTCAAATGGACAAAGGAGCCATATCAGTCAAAGTCAAAGGTCAGCTGCAGGCTTGGAACAACAGAGGTCATATAATGGTGAATGGAAAACTATCTATGGGTTCAAACCTCCTTTCAATACAATGTTCCTATGTAGAGTTATTGGCCTTCAAAGTTTGGTGAATTATGCACAGATGCGAGAATTCCCAATTGCGCAATAACGCATGGGACGCACACCTGGACAACCCGGGAAATGATGTTATGTATTTCATTGTTTCATTTTGTTGAATTAGTAAAATTTAGCAGAAGTTGTTGTCTTTCCCAAACCAACGTAAACCATAAACACTATCCTACCAAACCACTACAACAATCATCTCCATGACTAAATGATTACGAAGTGAAAGTGTGAAATTAATGTGCTATTTCACTTAGTAGAAAACAAAGAATATTCGCCAGGGCTGTATGACATGATTATTGCGCAATGATGAGGTATGAGTTTGATCTTGCGCGCTACAAAAACATGCACAACTTATAAGGAACTTGTACTCCCGATAACGGAAAGTCGTATGAACTTCGGGTTTGGACTGAAGCATTCAGTTATTCTCCAGCTAATTTATTAGCATCTTCATAATCTATCCTGTAGTTGTTCTTTAACAATAGGAGTGACACGGTAGCTGAGCTCACTTATCAATTTGCAGTAATGCGAGGTGAGAATTTGGCAAAGTATATATTATTCGGCGCTACGTCAAATCATTGAAGGCCCCCAGATGACCTTTGACTTTGAATTCCTCAACACACCATAGGTACCACCGGTCATTGCAACTACTGACCAACTTTCACGACTGATCTATTCTGTAAGAGTAGAAGCCGCTTGACTGTTTAGACTGAATGACCAAAATTGAACCCTATATGACCTTCGACCTCAAATTCCTGAACACCTCATTCAATGATATGCTTTCCAAAATGATGCGATTGTTTCGGTGTGAGCTTTATTGCACCACATTACATTACCGGCCAACTGTGAATGGCCAGAATACCATAGAAACCTGATAAAACTACGAATTACTTACTGGGTGCTATTTCGTGCACAACTGCATTTTTCTGGCAATTCGCAATTTTAAAAAGGGAGGGCCCATCCCTACGCCACTGGTGTCATTTACAAGGTTTTGAGGCATCAAGTGTTGTACGGTGACTCGTAGATGGGTCTAACTGACCCAAAACAACAAGGATGGACTTGTTGGTTACAATTTTCAGGCCTGATCTCTGTTAACCTTAGGTGACCTTGAACCGCATAGAAAACAATAGGGATTATGTACTCCACATGGCGGAACCTACTATGCCAACCAGAGCCCTCTACATTTTCGGTGAATCCATATTGTGTTCACAATGGTTTTTTGACTCTGGTGACCTTGGAACGACCCCCAAATCAAAGTTTTACCCCGCATCGCCAACCTACATGCAAAGTATACGCCCTCTACACCTCTTGGTTGGAAGCTTACCAGGTCTGAAAGGTTTCAAGACTGACTGTTTGCTGCAGGGACTTGGACATTGACCCCGAAACAATAGGGACCATTATATACCGGACCAACAACATGCCCAGTACGAGTCATCTTCATCATTTGGTTGAAGAATTTGTGTTTACAAGCTTTCAGATTTCAATCTGTTGCCACTAGGTGATCTTGAACCTAGCCCCGAAACAATAGAATTATCTACTCTACATGACCAACCTACATGCCAAGTAATATCTTTATAATTCATTCTGTTGTACAAGTACCCTGTTTACAGTTTTCAGATTTTGACTGCTGTTGACCTCAAATGACCAAAAACAATAGAGGTCCACCAAAAAAATGGCAACTCTACATGCTAAGGTTGAGCCCTCGGCCTCTACATACTTCATTGCACAGTTTATGGTGCTCTCACCTGACCTAAAACAGTATCATTACGCTCATGCCGGCATGAGCCCTATCATTTTGTTGCAGTTATCGTGCTCGCATTTAAGCTTTCCGCATCTTCAGCCTCTTCTAACCTTGAATGACCCTGAACTGGTACAATAGGCTTCTTCCCCTACATAGCTGAAACCTAGATGCCTGATTTGAACTAAAAAAATCCTTGGTACAAGATATTGTTCGAATTTACAGCACTTTCCAATGTCGTTTTTCTGTCGAGATGGTCGAGTTATGTCGAGATTTTTGGAGCGCTTGGCATATATCACTGCAATCATCTGAACTAGTAGGCTCTCTGCTGACAATTCTGGAGAGTAAGCTGTCTTTGTGGATTCAAAACTCACATTTTGATCTGCAGTCCAGAGCTATTCAGACTGAGCTAACCGAATCTCTAGCATACTACAGATTTCATGCTGACAAGATGGAGCCAATGCACAAACACCACACACACACACCCACATTGCATGAATGACATGGGAAACCCAAACCAAACTTTCCTTGCATGCTACTATAGCAGTCCTGAGCTAAGTAAACGTAGCAAAGTCGGGTAGGAAAGCAAGAAGACAATCCCTGAAGTTGCGTGATCTCATCGTTTCTTCTCCATATCTCTTGACATATGCAAATAGTTAAGAAAAAATGTCTGACAACATAGTTTCCCGCTATTCCTCCACTTAGCACTTTTTCCCCTCAGTAAATTTTCTGCATGAATGCTGGAAATTCTTTGTTTTGATACGTTGTATCTTGTTCTAAAACCATTCAGTCATTCCAATTGGAAAAAAACAACACATTTTCCAAAATATGAACAAGGGCTGTCAATCAACCTGGGTTGGCGGACATATTAACAGGAAGATTTGCTCCAGAACCACCGAGGCACCAAACTACAGAGGATGCCAACAGAAGTGCATTATGTTCATAACAAGGTAGCGTACACCTGTAGGTAAGTACATGGGTCTGGCTTGGCGCATGGAAGCAACCCATAGACTGGTTCCATTAGGGCTGGTGATGTGATAGTGAGATTACAGGCCGTAGATGTGCTCTTCATTAGTCCAAACAAGCAACCATAATGAAAGACCATTGAGAGAATTAATTTTTGTATAAATATTACTATTTATTTCCCGGAGCAATTATTAATTAGATACAAAGTGGGCAATTTACTTTTAAATTATAGTGTAGTTATGTTTCTTTAAAGAAAGATGCAGTTTCTATGCTACGATTGTGGATAATACAAAACAATACATTCTTTGCAGACAAGCACGAACAGGCTGCACAGGAACCTGTGTTATTGTTTGAACCAGAAAGCCGAAAGGGTAGTGATTCCCAATGTTGTTGCCCCTCAGATGACCTTTGACCTTGGCCCCCAAAACAATAGAGAACATACACTCGCTAATGAAGAACCCACATACCAAGTATGAGCTTCAATCATTATGGATGGGGCCATTTTGCCGACAATCCCTCTCTACAATTTTCATTTTCTTCTCCACTAAAAATGAGATGAGCAATGTCGATAACAGAAGGGTTCCTGTAAGGGGCCATAAGAAAGTATACACTAATTCTTATTTGATCAGGACAAAACCTCCTGGACTTCTGTGTCACAAGGTTCTCGACTTTGACATCGTTGGATCGCAGATGACCTTTGATTGACCCAGAAGATACAGTTCATGAACTATCACCAGTTTGGGGCACCTGCATAAAAGTATGAGCTCGCTCATGTGATGGGATTGAGTCATCATGTTCACAAATAAGCGTTACACATACACCACGTCGACTACTTAGATTTCATGGAATAAACCAGAATGGGGAATGCAATAGTGCTTACTGTGACTCATGTCTGACAACCTATGGCCAGCCACAAGGACTTAAATGGCAAACTGTACCAGCTCATTATGGGCAACATATAACATTGTCTTACAAATTTCTCATTTTCTACAAAAAAGATGCTATCTTGATCGAGAAAAGGGTTTCTGTACTTTTGAATCAGAAAGTTACACACTAAATATAACAATAAGACCAACCACGTTTTTCAACTTGGGCTCTGTTGACTTCTCACCTGACCCAAAACTTTTAATGCCTGTAAGTAGTAGTGCATCATGGGGAACAGACAGAACAAACGAGTATGAGCTCCATCCATATAAGGGGTCAAAGTTATAATGTTTACTAACCAAAATATTCTCTTCCACAGCTGTCTACCACCGGGTATCTGTGATCATGACTCCAGAAAGACAACACCAATTCCAACTGGATCAGACCAAGCAGACTTTATTTTTAAGTTTACAAGAATCTGCTGCATTGCGCCTGAAGTGATCTACTCTTTATTTTGGGGACATAAAGGGACCCTGATTACATGGGTCCTGTAGCACCACAGAAGAAAAGCTACAACCAAATTCACCCTGGATCAGAGAACCATTGTGGAACTTATGTGCTTACAAGCATTTTGGGGGACTTTGGACCTCTGTAACCTCAGATGACCTTTGACCTGACCAAAAACAATTATGGGTCTGTCTATCATGGGGGAAACTAACATGCCGAGAGTATGAGTCATCCATCAGTTGGGGTCAAGTATCGTGTTTACAACAGGCACCACACACACCTTCATGACTGCATTAATCCCTCTGACTAGTCGAGGCAAGGGAAAAAAAAACCAACAACTGGTTAGCTGCTGATTGATATAAAATAAATGACGAAAATATGTCATGATGTTGCATCACATTTAAACACAAAGTATACCTGTTGCTTGATTAGAGTTGGGGAAGAGATGTGAACATTAAATGTAACTTGTAAAGAAAAAATCTGTCACTCCCGAGCAAATTCATCAACATTCACACCACGGTTAAGATCTTATGTGCTTTCTTAGAGACATTTCTGATAACTTCTGATGAGACACTAGAACGAATGGGAATGATGTATCCACTCATTTCAAGTTTTGTTCTTGTACTCCCATAAGAAAGCTAAACCAGGCATTTAAACTTATGTGTACAAGGATTTCAAGACACTGTCTCTGTTGACTAGGAAGATTGCTGCTCCAACACAATCAAGTCTGTAGAAGAGGCCCACATACAAGAATGAAGAGAAAATACCGTATCACATATGGACATTTAAAGGCGGAAGTGGGTCTGTATGAAATCATGCTGGGTGACATATTTTAGGGCATCTTCCCACATGTTATTCAATATTCACATTTGGGAGTGGTACTACATTAAGTCAGCTGGATGATAAGATTACCATACATACTCCCACAAGACATCAGCACTTGAAGTGATGGTTGTGCCGCACCCTGCCTGGGCATAATAATGCCGTAGTCTTATATACGGCTGTTTCCATATCACACCTATCCTCCCTAACACTGCTTTGCGTGCTTTTACCACTTACCCTTTGTCTGCTTATTGGAACGCAGTAGCGGGTCACTCTGACAATCCCATAGAGTATGCGGCCATCAGCTATATCAGTGCTGGTTGTACTCAAATTCTCCCACAGGTCCCCATTTATACACCTGTGGGGGTGTGGGGGTGTAGATCAGTTTGAGAGTAATACCTTGCTCTAGAGCACTACGTGGAATCAACCCCTGGATTACGAGCTTGAAGGGTTCGATGCTAGGCCACTCACCCTCATGCAGAAGTACTGTTGTATAAAACCATACTAGATGTTAGGGCTGCTTTCCAGACAACCCCACGCAGACTAGATAGCCCTGGCAATATAACGATTAATAACCTATACTGGATCGACGCTGCTATGTAACATATGAAAATAAACATACTATCAAACATGCCATGTTCTATAGCCTAGAAGCAATCATGTCCCCAACCTGTGCTGGAAGGTGATTGCACTCCTTGCATTGATACATACATACTCACATATATACATACATACATACATACATACATACATACATACATTACATACATACATACATACATACATACATACTACTACATACATACATACATACATTACATACATACATAACATACATAACATACATACATACATACATACTGGCACTTTCCACATTAAGGTTGCTCTACCTAGAATTTGTCTCCGCAGTTCTCCTGAAATCCAAAGTTGGAGTAACACAATCTGGTGTTGCTGATACAAAGTTACACATTCGAATGCAATTTCTTGTTCTCAAGTGTCACTCTCACAGGGACATTTTTTTTCTCTCCAAATAGTTCACAAGCTGTCATTGACTCTCGTTAATATATAGGCCGCCATGACGGAGGAAAGCCACATGTGGATGTGGCGATGCATGGAAATGCTCTGAGATGACAAAGGGGTCATTCAACTGGTCTGAGAGCACTTTTTGAAGAAGGAGAGCAGAGTCCCTTCCTGAGAGGCAGAAGGGTTACTCTTCTTCTCTGAGGAGGGGAGGAAGGTTCTGCTTCTTTGAGATGTCAGGCAGTCCACATCAGGGAGGGGTCTGTAGTCTTCCGACAGCCAAGCCTTGATGGCTGCATGAATTCACGCTGCTCTTGCTTGCCGACATTGACCGTTGGTATTACCTCCACAGGCCCGCTGGATTGGACGAACGCCCCACAAAACGTTTCATCTCTGAGTAACTGCTGTGTTCGCTGTATGGAATGCCTGCAATGCAGTAAGGAAAACAATTACAATACTAGCAGTAATTGTGCTGCTCGAGTCATCCATCGTTCTAGCTTAATTTTAAACAATATGAACAACATCACGGTAATCAACTCGAGACTCACTCCTCCGTTTGAGTACATGTACACATGGCTTGTGTTGGTACCTAGTTATCACATTGAGTGACACTTCCCTGACAGGGCTGAATAAGGGTTTCAATTACCACAGCTGAAGGTGGAGACTCAAAGCAGCCACAAGTTTCGTGTGTCAAAAACCTTATGTATGGGGAACTTCCCCAACGTTTAGGGGTCCCCCCACCATCATTATATGCATACACACATATTTTTATAGCTATTATGTGACCATTGTACTTTTCATTGTATTGAACATGTCTGAACACTAGAGTTCACATACAAGGTACCTGTAACAGCGATCATCCTACACATTCCGTACCTGTGGAGCTGTACAGGCAGAATCATACATGGACTAGTGTAGCCTAGCTTCCTCTAACAAATGATTGTAGTTTGTACAGGGCTCTTCTTGCATTGCATTCCCAGGCTATAGATGTGATCAATATTTTACAAAACAAGGTATTAAAAAAAAATTGACAGGTGGCATGCCCTCACTCTGCAAAACCCCTCCCACCTAGGCTCTCTGCAAAAGGAAGCAGTTTGAATCTCTGGTGATTGGGTATATAGAGTAGGGCTCTGGTATTAATCTCTGGTGATTGGGTATATAGAGTAGGGCTCTGGTATTAATCTCTGGTGATTGGGTATATAGAGTAGGGCTTGGTATTAATTTGTCTCCCATGAAACAGACAGAACTTGCTTAATCTTCTGGAAGAAAGAGTTTTTGCGACATGTCAGTCAGTGTTAGTGTGTTGATGCTGCATTGGTGGTAATCTTGAGTAGCATAACAATTCAGTGGGTGTTCTATCAACCAAACATATATCAACAGCTGAGACAGGAGCTAGAGACAATACTGTCACTTGCACTCAGCCTGGGATTGGACAAATAAAAACTGGTCATTAATGGAACAAAAGGTTGGTCCCACACAATCATAGGTATAGAACGCTGCACGAAGTGCACTTCAACACGTTGTACCCCAATTAGCACCTTGAGGAGGGAAGCATTTGGATGAAGCACCTTGCTCAAGATGACAACAGGAACTCAGACCCACAACCTACGGGTTATAGCCTTGGGGCCTTAACCAATTAGGCCACCATGCTCACTTGACTCCAGCAGTGATGCATGCTCTAAGATTTGACTCCAGTAGCAATATGCATGTTTCCGAGCTCCTTGGACTTGACTCCAGTAGCAATGATGCATGTTTCCGAACTCCTTGGACTTGACTCCAGTAGCAATGATGCATGTTTCCGAACTCCTTGGACTTGACTCCAGTAGCAATGATGCATGTTTCCGGACTTCTTGGACTTGACTCAAGTAGCAATGATGCATGTTTCCGGACTTCTTGGACTTGACTCAAGTAGCAATGATGCATGTATCCGAACTCCTTGGACTTGACTCCAGTAGCAATGATGCATGTTTCCGGACTCCTTGGACTTGACTCCAGTAGCAATGATGCATGTTTCCGAACTCCTTGGACTTGACTCTAGTAGCATGATGCATGTTTCCGAACTCCTTGGACTTGACTCCAGTAGCAATGATGCATGTTTCCGGACTCCTTGGACTTGACTCTAGCAGCAATGATACCTGTTTCCTGACTCCTTGGACTTGACTCTAGTAGCCACAATGCATGAACCCAGACTCTAGTTGGTCATGCTCTGATTGCTGAATCCTAACAGTTGATTCAGCAAGGCACAGTTGGCTTTGTGTACACATGGACACAGACATTTAAGTACAGATTCCTCAAATAGAGGGCAGCAATGATGAATGTCTCCAGAATCATAGCACTTACCATAGACCTTCACCCTTCCCCATTGAGATGGCTTGATATCTGCCAGAGAGCTGGACTTGGTACTATGGGTCCATACGGTAGGCTGAATGCGGATGATACGTCTACAACGACTCAAACTCATTAGGTAAAGAGATACTTGTGCGATGGGGAACACAGATACAGTAAATTGAAAACTTGAACAAGGGTGGAATACAGAGGTCATTGAGGTTCTATTTTAATACACATTATTGACAAATGTATTATATCTGTTGTTTTTAAGGGCCAATCACACTACAAGAATATTGTGTTGGGCTATGACACGGTGCAGGACCAAGCCAGGTACTTTATCACGTGGCCACCTGCCACAATGGTAAAGGAATCATTCACTATTTATTCGCCAAACCGTTCTGATGTGGAAAAGCCTCTCCGTACATTTTGATGATCACACATTTTTTATTTATATTCTGTATTTTTTTTTATGTTGTGAGTTTTCTTTGATTTAATTCATTACAGCTTTATGATAACACCATATTTTCATTTTATATAGTGACTTACATGGGAAGGGATACCTTGAGATTTTGTAGTCCCGCATAAAGTTTGCCTAAAAAATTCACACACAAAATATGTCATCACAAAAGCAGCACATTTTCCTACTGAAAACCCCTCATATGGGAGCAAACTGGTAGTTAACCACATAATTTGTTAATACTGACAAGATCTTTCCATATTTTGAAATAAATTTGAGGGAGATGTTTGCTTCCATAAAAAATCTCAATTACATGTTAAATTCCAAGTTCGATGTCTCAAATAAACAAATATAACAGCCCATATTTCCATACTATCAGAGAAATAAGAACTGACAATCAGCTGTTTTAGAATCTATCCATTGTCCAAATCCCGAAATGTCCACATTATAATGAATGATGTTGTAATGTAATTGTCATGTAATTGTAATGAAGATGCAACTATTAGAAGTGTAGGCCGGGTTCGTGTTTTGTTCGTGTTGGTTATCTAGCCGTCTACCGGTTCAGGACATCAGAACAAACATGCTCCTCAATTTTATTAATGAATTCAGTCAGCAACGTAATGAAATCTACAGTAAATAATGCTCTGAAACCATGATGAATGCTGTTGCGTCACGTGTCATGGATGACCCATGAATATAATTATATATCTTCTTGTTTTAGATATGAAGTCATTTAGGAGGTATTTTGTTCAACAATACGCGGAGTAGTATATTGGCAGAAGCTGGCTGTTGTGTTTTGATGTTTGCCCATGACCACAAAGCCGTTGCCTTGTCACCTTTTTGTCAGTCATTATTTGTTTCATTTAATGCCTGCTCACCTGAGTAGAGGAACGACTGACAGACAGACATACGACAGAAGTACACGCCACAATCAACACTTTCTTTCAATGATGGTATTTGCTGAGCGAGGATCAAAAACCCATCCATGGCCCGTCAAAGGGTTTCCGACCTGGTAACTGCACGTGTGGGTATCAGAACGGCTCACATGTAGCAGCATTGCATTTAGAAGCTACACTGGGACTGCTGAAAATGAACCCTACATTAGCCCTGTAACAGTCACATACAGTATGAGGGCCGCACCGCACCGCCCCCCCCCCCCCCCCCCCGCTTCAAAATAGTTTCACAAGAAGGCCAACAAATGCTGGTTCTTTCGAACTCATATATACTGTACATACGAGTTCACAAATGGTGAAATGCGTTCTTTTGACACCAACAACCTGTCCAATACAGCTAATCTAATACAGTGAAATCTCCACTTTTATGGACCAGTTTGCCCATGGAGACGACATGGAGTCTGTTGCACTCTTGTCTGTCACCATCTGCCTCATGACATACTGTGGGTGTTGAACAGGATAAGATTCCTCTTCTTCTCAGTTCCCACATATCTTACATCCAAGGGCATCAGCTATAGCTGTTGATGGGAGAGAGAGATGCAGCTCAGAGTTGTTGTTTATAGTGGCTACTGCAATTTTGACAAATCTGATAACCTTTGAGGTTCTATGCTTTGATAACCTACTATTTATCTTACCTGGCAGCAGCATTTTGTTTCTCGCTGTTGCTAAAAAAAATTGTGGTGTACTTGCCGAGCAGAGGATCTAATCTATTCAAGGCCCAGCAAGGGTGCAGACCTGGAATTACTGCACCTATTGTCAGCTGCGATCCCTCACAGTACCCGGAATAAGGGCAAATGTCCTCTTTGGCCATTACCTTTAATGTGGGGTGGGTAATCACATGCAGACAGCAACTTACAAATTGCCTATCCCTCGTTTGTCCCTGCGCCATCCCTTGTCTGAGTGACTCCATCGAGAAGGCACAGGTATCATTTTGAAGTCTTTGGTATGACCCGACCTAGAATCGAACCCTGTCTACCAGGTGGGAGGCCAACGCTCTACCAACTGTGCCACCCACTCGGTTGAGTAGCCTTCTCAACAAACCTCACTATTGACCCCGAGAAGCCCAACCAGGCTGACCGGGCAGATGTAGGGTTGTGTTTCAGCTCCAAAACTAGTTTGAAAATTTCGGAAATTTTACTAGCCAAAGACACCGGGGTTTGTGTTTTTACTGTCAGACCTCGATAGTGCTTGGGGTGAGAGGATGGGGGGGGGGGGGGGGGTGCAGGGGCCCATATGGTTTGAGATGAATATGTGACAGGTTTTGCCGGATACCTTAACTGCTACACCTGGCAATTCATCGTTTCAGTTGGCTGAGCTGTAAATTATGCTTTGATGGTCATACCTGACTTTCTATCCGTGCCCTCATAATCGATTCATTGATGGGGCGGGTGTTGGGCACATTTTGCAATTAGGGAATACAACGTGCAACGAGATGTGGAGAGGAAGGGAATGGCTTTTCAAAGGCTTTTCAGGCTTTTTATATTGCCTCCTGGGTCTTGATCATCAGTTTAGGGCTTAATGAACCTGTGTTCATACCTATTGAAACATCCTATCCTTTCTTTCCAGAGAACACCACTGATGAATCCTATTACACCCAGTCTATGGTGGCAGGCTTACCTCTGAATCCTTCTTCCCAGAGAATACCACTAATAAATAAATACTATTACACCCAGTCTATGGGGGCAGGCTTACCTCTGAATACCTTCTTCCCAGAGAATACCACTAATAAATAAATACTATTACACCCAGTCTATGGTGCAGGCTTACCTCTGAATACCTTCTTCCCAGAGAACACCACTGATGAATCCTATTACACCCAGTCTATGGTGCAGGCTTACCTCTGAATACCTTCTTCCCAGAGAACACACTGATGAATCATACCACACCCAGTCTATGGGGGCAGGCTTACCTTTGAGTACCTTCTCCATGGTAGAGAACACCACTGATGAATCATACCACTCCCAATCTATGGGGCAGGTTTACCTCTGAGTACCTTCTCCATGGTAAAGAACACCACTGATGAATCATACCACACCCAGTCTATGGTGGCAGGCTTACCTTTGAGTACCTTCTCCATGGTAGAGAACACCACTGATAAATCATACCACACCCAGTCTATGGTGGCAGGCTTACCTCTGAGTACCTTCTCCATGGTAGAAAACACCACTGATAAATCATACCACACCCAGTCTATGGGGCAGGTTTACCTCTGAGTACCTTCTCCATGGTAGAGAACACCACTGATAAATCATACCACACCCAGTCTATGGTGGCAGGCTTACCTCTGAGTACCTTCTCCATGGTAGAAAACACCACTGATGAATCATACCACACCCAGTCTATGGGGGCAGGCTTACCTCTGAGTGCCTTCTCCATGGTAGAGAACACCACTGATGAATCATACCACACCCAGTCTATGGTGGCAGGCTTACCTCTGAGTACCTTCTCCATGGTAAGAACACCACTGATGAATCATACCACACCCAGTCTATGGTGGCAGGCTTACCTTTGAGTACCTTCTCCATGGTAGAGAACCCCACTGATGAATCATACCACTCCCAATCTATGGGGGCAGGCTTACCTCTGAGTACCTTCTCCATGGTAAGAACACCACTGATGAATCATACCACACCCAGTCTATGGGGGCAGGCTTACCTCTGAGTACCTTCTCCATGGTAGAGAACACACTGATGAATCATACCACACCCAGTCTATGGGGGCAGGCTTACCTCTGAGTACCTTCTCCATGGTAGAGAACACCACTGATGAATCATACCACTCCCAATCTATGGGGGCAGGCTTACCTTTGAGTACCTTCTCCATGGTATAGAACACCACTGATAAATCATACCACACCCAGTCTATGGTGGCAGGCTTACCTCTGAGTACCTTCTTTCTCCATGGTAGAGAACCCCACTGATGAATCATACCACTCCCAATCTATGGGGGCAGGCTTACCTCTGAGTACCTTCTCCATGGTAGAGAACACCACTGATAAATCCTATCACACCCAGTCTATGGGGGCAGGCTTACCTCTGAATACCTTCTCCTTGCCAATAGTGTAAGTACCACACAGCACCAGTGTCTTTGGGTTCTCATGCACAGCTCTTACTGCCAGGTCTATCGCAAACTGCACCACATCTCTGCTTGGGAGTCATACCTTAGGTCAAGGTATCGGAAATGAAGTATAATATTATGTAACGTGGAGCCAGTGACCACATCACCTCATGAAAATTTCCCAGGACTGTCCATGACTCAACAACTTTTCACGAATTTCAAACTTTTCCAGGACTGGATTTTTTATTGATGAAATTCCATCACTTTTCCAGGTTTTTCATGACCGCGGGAACCTTGGTATATAGTCCAGCAAATCTACTCAACTACGGCCCAAGCTCAAAATTCCATCAAAATTCCAACAAAAAGGACTAAAGCGTTTTTAGGATCATAAATGTTACCCGTACATTATAAAAAAAAATTGTCAGCATGAGGTTTTGTACTGAGCCAAATGCTCTCAAAACACATTGTCATATTATCAAACCTCCATTCACTACTAAGAATGCCAGATGTTCTTTACGTTCGCCTGAGACCAGCAGACAGTCAGATAACAATTTAGGTACTGTAGACTAAAAGTGGCGAATTGGCCGCAGGAGTCCTACAAGGGTTTATCACGTGCAAAAAATCACTAATTCACTTTAATTCCATAAATGTTAACAGCTATGTACCAAGTTACATTTTTGGCGATACTTGAGAAATGGACAAAGGCCACGCAGGGATGAGAAGTTGGAAATCGGGAGACATTGGAGGCTGGAGCACCAAAGGATGGAAAGCCTAACTTAATTTTATGCATAGGACTGCATCCGTAAATGCTCTGGGGTGGTGACCATGCTTGGTGGTGAGTTTCACATTGGCCTCTTTGGCTCTGTTTCCAGCTTGTGTTAACCTGGCCGACTTGAAATCGTCCTAACTGATTGATTTCGGGACTTTACCAAAAAAAATATAGGGGTACACTCCTTTCTGTACCTGGGAAGCTTGCTAGAATAAAATTGATTTGGCATCTCGTGGGTATGTGATATTGCGTTCCCATGTACCCCAGTAAAAACTATACACCAAATTTCAACTGATCTGACTACCCAATTTGGACTCATCGTGTTTACAATGGTTTTCAGAAATTGGGACCACTGTTACCTCAGATGACCCCAGACCTAACCCCAAAAGCATACGATCCATGTACTCATCATGGGAACACACATACCAAGTATGAGCTTCATCCATTCCTTGCCCTATCCAGTTATGGTCCACTCTTCACCTCCTCCACACATACACACTGACATGACTGCATAGATTCCTCTGACTTTGTCAAGGAATAAATATTGACTTGGCTTGTGGGTCACTCTACTCCCAACGTTGCATGACTAGACAAAGGAGGTACTTACATGATGTCAAGGTACAGTGCTAGCTGCACAAGAATGATTGGCTTGGCTTGTGGGTCACTCTACTCCCAACGTTGCATGACTAGACAAAGGAGGTACTTACATGATGTAAGGTACAGTGCTGGCGGCACAAGAATGATTGGCTTGGCTTGTGGGTCACTTTACTCCCAACGTTGCATGACTAGACAAAGGAGGTACTTACATGATGTCAAGGTACAGTGCTAGCTGCACGAGAATGATTGGCTTGGCTTGTGGGTCACTTTACTCCCAACGTTGCATGACGAGACAAAGGAGGTACTTTCATGATGTCAAGTACAGTGCTAGCTGCACGAGAATGATTGGCTTGGCTTGTGGGTCACTTTACTCCCAACGTTGCATGACTAGACAAAGGAGGTACTTACATGATGTCAAGGTACAGTGCTAGCTGCACGAGAATGATTGGCTTGGCTGTGGGTCACTTTACTCCCAACGTTGCATGACTAGACAAAGGAGGTACTTTCATGATGTCAAGGTACAGTGCTAGCTGCACGAGTATGATTGGCTTGGCTTGTGGGTCACTTTACTCCCAACGTTGCATGACTAGACAAAGGAGGTACTTACATGATGTCAAGGTACAGTGCTAGCTGCACAAGAATGATTGGCTTGGCTTGTGGTCACTTTACTCCCAACGTTGCATGACTAGACACAGGAGGTACTTGCGGAGCATCATGGGGTACAGTGCTGGCGGCACAAGAATAATTGGCTGGGATCGTGTTCAACTCTACTACCAATGTGCATGAATTGGAGGACTAAGGACGGTAACTACTTACGTAGTGTCGAGGTACAGTCTGTGTATCCTGCAGTTCTGTAGCTGCTGATATGACTCCATCCTGGTGTGGGCTCTGAAGTCTCCTGTGTGCAGGTATCTCTGACCATTAGAGACAGAACAGAATCAGTACTGATCCAGGGCAACTGTGGAACAAGACAGCATCAACAGGATATCAATCAAATGGACAATTTATACAGTGAATCAGTGGCATACGCAGAGGAAGGGGGGGGGATGGGGGTCAGAACTACCCTAGAGCCATGATCCCTGACCAATAAATTTTTTACCGGCAAAAACCACTTTTTTATTGTTCGTAGACGTTTTCAGTTGTTTGCTTATCAAACTTTGCATCAGTATGTGTCTGGGGGCCCATAACTTTTTATTTAATAACATTTATTTGCTAATTGGGTAGGTGAAGAGGATAATTGAGGGTGCAAAGGCTGCCCATGGACCTATAAGTGAATGCTCAAATTTTGTGCCTTCATAACAGAAAGACAAAATTGGTATTCACTTAGTATTTATTTAGATCATTCTTTGATATCTTGTGAACGATTTAAAAGGCTTATATTTTGATCTCATCTACAGTTCATTTGCTACGAGTTTTCAAAATTGCATGTTTTACATTGACTTTGTACTACAAGGGTGCCCCTCGGGATTCACAGGCAAATTTTTGACAATAGTTGGATTGGTAATGATGCACTCGGATCAGCTGAAATTCGGTCAGGGGGGATGGGCTGCATAATGTCATGAAGAGAAAGTATCAACATCAAGTCAATTTACTAACTATTGGCCTTAATAATATAATAAACAAAATAAACGCAGCATTTATCTAGGCTTCTAAAGACAACTCGCAATAAGGAGCAACGATCTAAAGCGTTGAACAATACAGCTTAGAGTGAAGAACTACAGGTCCTCAGGAAAAGCTCTAGAAAAGAAATGTGACTTGAGCTTCGATTTGAAGTTAGGGATAGATTTTTGAGGTTTAATGACAAATATACAGGATTTCACCCTGTAATGCCCATGTCCCTAGCACTTTTAATTATCCAACACCTACCCTTTGTATATTCATGCAGTTCTGTATGACATTTCAAGCATGTATAGGCAACCGTTAGTGGCTAGGACTTTGTGTTAAAACCATTCAATATATTACCCCCAAATTTCCAGCTATTTCGATATTGAACTCTTCCCCCAAATTTCCCATAGAGTACCCAGATTCCTGACCGTTGGATAGAAAGAAAACACTCTCATCCTATTCCCCAAACCGTTCTGGCTTCCTGACCCAATACATATCCCCAAGGCAAGCAAGTAAACTCACTGATTAGCATCTAGGAATACCACTTTGACACCTTCTATGATGTGTTCTTTTCTCCATGGCTAGAGGATGGACATGCATGGATGGCACATACAGCTTTTTCTTCACAAGGTTTGCAGTTATCTGAAGAGGAATTTGAATGATACTGTACTGTATCACAGATTCACAGAAATTAGAACAAGAAGTCATAAATCAGCTCGACGTTAATAAATTGGGAGTTCACCTAAATCCTGAGTGGAAAAGTGGAAATACCTAATGTATCATTATTGTCAACGGATCACGGTAACTATAAGGCTTCCAAGAGGAATGCTGCCAGTGTTCAAGCAATCTCCAGGAGGTTGATTGAAAGTATGGGAACACAGTACTTTACTCAGTAATATTGGCTGATCCATCTGGCTGAGATTTGTGGATGTACATGTGTGTGCGTGTATGTATGTTTGTATGTACTGTGCTCATAGACACTACCTTAAAGCGTATTGAACCTTGGGAGGGGGGATTGGTTGCTGCCCCCGGCAGCACCCGGGGATTAAGGCTCAGCATTAGGCTACCTGAAAACCATATAGAGTAGTAGCGCGCCCTGGGGCGGAAGTCATGTCTGAGCGTGTCATATACATATGTCTCATAGGGGGGCATATGTATGTGTGTATTAAAGATGCCTGATTTGGAGTGTGTATACTCATAAACACTACCTTAACACACGTACTGGATATCAGGGGGCCATTGTATGTGACCCAGACTTAACAGGCACATGCCTATATAACAACATTACTGTAGTGTTTATTCAGAAGTTCACCCCTGTCATGACTTTCACAAGTAGGAAAAAAAACACTTTTTAAAGTCCCACCTATCATACATTTTTAAGACTTCTTGCAGCTCTCATCTGAAAAGACTATGAACTGCTTTCTTAATGATTCCATTATTGGTGTTTAGCTATGATTTATTGCTTTGGCATGCAATGACACATGAATGGTTGGCACATATCATTGTTTAGTCAGTGTAACAATGACCTAAATTATCTATATGATTATATGTGATAACAGCCAAAGGTCACATATTTGGCATCCATCAACTGACACATAATGACATAATGAGCTGACGAGAGCTAAAAACAACAGTGTATCTGCGCAACAGGAAGAATAACATTACATACCAAAACAAAGAGCAATTCAACATATGGTCGAGACAGGACTTGAATGTGTGATTATCAGGACTGTTACACCATCAAATATAATGAGGGTTGGGTAATTGGGGGGAACTTGGGGACTGAAATCCCCATAATCAAGGAATGGTCCGCAGTGTTTAACTTATGAACCTAACAATATGGACTTTGCATGACATCATGATTTTTTTTTCCGTCCCAGTGCCATTAGGCAACCGATTACAGTACTCCATCACTAAGATATATGTCAATGGACGTTCTGTTATAACGTAATATTGACTTGCACTTTCAACACAATTTTCTGTGATTTCAATTGCAGTTAATAGCCTGGTGAGGGGGGGGGGGGGGAACGGAGAGATGAACAACTTTTAGGATAACAGTAGTAGTATTTACACACTCAGCAACACAAGCACAAGCGACAATTGCTGGAAATCCTGGGTACACTCGAGCGATTCAGCACATTTTCATTCATTTACGTGTTCGGAGAAGTGACTGCATTATTGCATTGAAATGTAAAAATTCACTTGATTGTGCCAATTTAAATTGTTTAAATCATGAGACCAGTATGTTTTAAAGTTGAACAACATGTTGCACCCAGGAAGTGGGACTGGGACAATGAATAGGTAATGTCCTCACATTTTCTAGTTCCTGTGTACTAGTGAAACAGTACTGGAACTCCCCGTTCACTTTGTAGAGTAAAATATTCCTCATGTCAATAGACGATATCATTCCTATCATTTATCTTGAAGGACAACTGCAGGATGATTCATACAGGGGCTAATTTAATAGCTGGAACCGAATTCGTCAGTTCCAACCGGAAGTTCATAGGACTTTTCGTTACAGAGTTATAGTCATTGAGTTTGTGTATTGGTTAATCATGTGTATTGCGCAAGATCAAAATGCATCCCATCATGCAAATTAAATGATATCATACGTGCACAACCCTGCAAACATTCTTTGTTTTTCTATTGAAATTCAAACATCAATTTCACATTTGAAAAGCATTCAGTCTATGGGAGAGGATTGCTGTAGTGGGTAGTAGGGTGTTGAATGATTATCTTTTTTGGCGAGATCGAAACAACAGAACTTCTGCTAAATGTTGACTTATTCAACTGTGTGATGTCATGCATTATTGCACAATTTTCTGCCTAATGGCCCAAACTTTGAAGGCCAATAACTCCACATAGGAACATTGTATCGAAGTGGGGTTTGGACCTATAGATACAGTCTTCCATTCCCACAATATAACCTCCTTTTGTATCCAAGCCGCAGTATCGGGTAATGGTTTGTCCTTGAACTCTGATGAAACGCAACTACTAAACTCAACTCACGCAACTACCGACGTCATGCAACAATGGCGACGCAATTGCTTAAGAAGACTTTCCACCTTGAAGACATAAATTGATAGACTTAGATGCAACTCTGTCCAAAAAACCTCAGGTCTACACTCTACAGTCACTTGTCATAACTTACATCATACAGTATATAGGATTGGTGAATGTCCTTCTCAAGCCCCCGTAATGGTCAGCATGGAAATGCGTCAGAAAGTAGGCTGTAATCCCAGGAACATCACCATAGGAGAAAGCATCAACTGCAAAACGTGTTCCTGTCAAAAAAAAAAAATACAGTGTTGAGCTTCAGATGGGACCTGCACCCTCAGCTTTCCCCGATGTTAACATCCTGGTTCGAGCAGTGTTGCTCTATGTAGTGTTAGTGCACCTAGCCGATGCAGCAGATTGTTCAGTGTGACCCTACCTGGAATCTCTAAATTAGACAAGTGAATACTGATAGACTGCATAGCTTATCGACCAACGGCCAAAGTGTCACCACACACATACCCACACACTAGCATGACTGCACAAAATTAACCCCCTGGAGTAAAAAAGGATGGATACTGCTCAGAGAATTCACAGAGTCTACAAATCAGTATGTGATCCAAGTATTATGTAGGAGCTTCTTAAAGCCACTCGACCAAACTAGCAGATATTACGGTTCCTTTGCAGTTGATTAAATCAAATTTTTGTTTAGGAGATAGGAACATACCTGGCATTTTCTTGTAAAATGGACATTGGTCCGTTTCTGCTTTCTTGACCCATGGAAGCCCAGGTGGTTTTAGCGGTTTCTACTGCTGCGATGACAACAGGACCTCTTGCGAGGAATGAGAACCGTTCTCCTCATAGGAGAAAAGCTGTCTCTTTGGGCCTTCTTGAAGATGTTACCCCGGCAGTTTTTTGACCAATCCTCTACCTTCTTCAGATGGGGTGGTGGACAGAGAGCTAGGTGTTTGACCCGGACGTCAGAAATCCCATGATGATGATGGGCAGGAGTATCGTCAGACTTCTACTTGAAGTTGGAGTCGAAGTTTGTCCATCCATTCCCAACAGCTCGAGGTAATCTGAATCCCTAGGACATCTTCTTCCACAGATTCTATCTGGAAGAGAGGAGGAGTGACTGCACTCCTCTTAGAGGTGGGGAAGCTTAGTCTTGACCTCCCTGGAATGAGAATCAAACTTTTAGTACGTCCTCATCCTGAATCATCTAGACCGTCATCAACCATGAAAGTTTCCACTGGGATGTCCTCCATTACTTTGGAAGCCGCGTCCCGCCGGCCTCCCTGTCCCTTCAACTCTTTGCAGCTTATCTAGGTGATCATTGTCCTCTGGAGACACTTCTATCATGTATCAATTTTTCTAGTAAGTCAGTATTTGTGAGCCGAATACAGGCCGGGGGGAATGACTTCAAGTTTCCGAGTCATCAGAGAAATCATCTTCTGCCTCATATATCCCTGATTGTGAATTCCCTCTGTATCCCTGTATCCTGCGTCTCCATTTTCACTCATGTCCTTGTGATCCATTTTGAAGCAAACCAGCTTGATCTTTTCCTGTAGATTCTCTCTCATCTGTTCTTGGTCTCAGCAGATCCCTTTTGGGCCCTTTATTACATCTTGAATTGAAGCATAGACTTTACCCCCGCAGGTCTTCCCTGGCATGTTCTTGGCCTCTTGGTGGTGACCGCTCGTCCTATCTGGGACATCAATCTTTAGGATTCCGAGCAGACTTTCCAGCATTCTGGGACCTCACATGCAGATTTGTGCTTGTGGCGCATAGGCATGTGCATCGCCATTCGACCAGCTGGATGGTGCACCATTTTGGGGGGGCGAATCAATAGAGATTTCGATGAACCGGCTCTCTGGGTAGTGGGGGTGGAATCATATCCGGTGATCCGACTGCATTGACTGACTATCCGAATGTGAGACACCAGCACGTGTTTACTCAACAGTTGGTGTGACTATCTGGTCTGTAATCTGACTATTTTCACAAGTCACAACTTGACACCCATAGGACTTCTTTGAAGGGAAATAGGAGAACCAGAGGCGTAGTGATTCCTCACTGCCTTTATGACCTTCACTTAGAGTTTGTTTAACCTCAGATTCTCCTTGACCGCTACAAGAAATGTGGATTTCCTGACTGATAATATCGTGGGATGCAGTACTTATCGATACTTATCCAACAAAGAAAAAATATGATATCATAGCTCAGACTTTGACCTCTCCTGAGGCCAATGACCGCTTGACCGACACAAAACCATCGGACTATGTACTCTTTAAGCTCTTCACAAGCTAAAAAATTGCCCCAAAATTCAATTTTTCAATTATTTTCCCATTTCTTCCTAACAATGTCTTGGCCTGCACCAAAAACACTAGGGCGTCTTGTCTCCTAATAAGAAAGCTACACACCAAAATTTCAGCCGATTGGACCAAGCATTCTGGACTTATTCTCTTCACCAGATTTTTTTTTCTTTGAACCTCTTGAATGACCTCAGATTACCTTTGAGACCTGGATCCAAAACATGTCGTGTACTCATTATGAGGGCGCCATTTAACCAGTATGACTTTCTCCCTCCATCCAGTGGGTCACTAGGCCTCTTCACCGCTAAATTGTGGGCCCCAAAATATGCAATGTTTGCAAGGATCGTGTACTCATTACGAAGAGGCCACATGCCAAGTATTAGCTCAAACATCACCATCCCTGGTTGGGGTTCCGGTTATGCTCTTCACAAGCTAAATGCTCAAAATTATCATTTTTTCGCCAATGTCCTATTCTCCCCAAAAGGACCGCTGGTCCACAGGAAAACAATAGGGTGCTTGCACTCCTCATAAGAAAGATACACACCAAAATTTCAGCTTGATTGGACCAAGCATTCTGGACTTATTCTCTTCACAAGATT
This sequence comes from Sclerodactyla briareus, assembly GCA_026419785.1. NCBI lineage: Eukaryota > Metazoa > Echinodermata > Holothuroidea > Dendrochirotida > Sclerodactylidae > Sclerodactyla > Sclerodactyla briareus. Next base: position 57,701 of record JAODTK010005610.1, on the reverse strand, counting down.
TTTTATACTTTGACCTCTAATGACCTTTGACCTGACCCCAAAGCAATAGGCTCGGGTACTCATTAGGAGGGAAGCCACGTACCAACTATGAGCTTCATCCATCCAGGTGGGGTCAAGTTATGCTCTTCACAAGCTAACTAAAATTGCCCCAAAATATCAATTTTTCATAATTTCCCATTTCTTTCCTAAAATGTCTTGGCCTGCACCAAAAACAATTAGGGCGCCGTGTACTCCTAATAAGAAGCTACACACCACATTTCAGTTTGATTGGAGCAAGCATACTGGTCTCATCCTCTTCACAAAATTGTTATAGTTTGACCTCTAATGGCCTCAGATGACCTTTGACCTGATCCCAAAAAAATAGGGCCGGTTTGGTACTCATATGAAGAAGCGGGTAATGCCAAGTATGAGCTTCATCCATCCAGGTGGGGTCAAGTTATGCTCTTCACAAGCTAAAATTGCCTCAAAATATCATTTTTCACAATGTCCTATTTTTTCCCCAAAAGCGACCAGCTGCGTCCGCACGAACAACAATAGGGTGTTGACTTCTCATAAGACACACACACATATTCAGCTGACTGGACGAAGCATCCTGGACTCATCCTCTTCACAAAATTGTTTACTGTGACCTATGACCTCAAAACGAGAGTCGCTGTTATCTCCTTATGAGGAACCCACAAACCAAGTGGGGGGATGAAGCTTCATCAAGTCAGTTGGGCCAAAGTTATGCTCCCTGACAAGGTAAAGTTGCCCAAAATATCATGTTTTCACCAATTTCCCATTTTCTCCTCAAAATGAGTACTGGTCTGCACCACAAAAAAAACAATAGGCCTGTCCACAGTTTCAGTGGGCGCATGCTCACGCTCAGCGTAGTCAGGTACAGAGGAGATTTTTGCAATGCCTATATCGTTATAGCTTATTTTTAAACTGTGACTACTCTTCGAAAACGAAACCAATTCATCCCAGGTTTTCAGGTGTTATTGTTGTTAAGTAGGGGGCTCGACTGCCGACTGGCTTACAAATGGTTCGCCATACCATGGTCCTGGCCTGGCCTGTCATCAAGTTGGTATAAACTTCAAACTTGAATTATCACTTTTACCTTTGAAAGGATATTTGGGTCGGAATGAATATGAAGTGTAATGTAATAATAAACGGCACCTCATCATGGAATTAGTGAGATTAGCATGTGAGAGTGTGAGGATGCAGGCATTGTTGTTTACAGTCAATTGTCTTCGCTATTGCCTGCACGTCATTAGATCTGGCCTCTCCAGCTAATAAAAGTCCATGTTCTGCAGTAATGAGGTAAACCAATGGCTTGATGTGGTCTGTTATAGACCCTAGTCAGGTCATTCAATAGGTCAATTAAACTCGTATCGGATGAAGCATTCAAGACTGTCATTAATGATCCCGATTCTTACTTCCTGTTCCATTGTTGATGACCACATCAATCAAAAATATTAATTGTTGTTATGTCATTGAGCTGTTTCATTCAAGCTTCGAAAAAACAAGTCGTGACAGCAAGGTAAATCCGTAGTAGGATTCCATCTGAGCCCAGAGGGACTAATCAAAACATTACGCTGCGCTCTCAACAACTTACCCCCTCCATCAAAAGCTACATTTTCCAGCTCAGTTATACATCTGGCAACATGGTGCTCTGAGGATCCTATCACGATCGATAGCGGTATCTGACACATCGGGCAGAAACCAGACTTGTGGGATAGATCACGTTTCTCTTCAAACTCTATTTCCTTCTTTGGGGTGTTTCTCTTCTTCTTTGGTCTTCTTGTTTTATTGCCCTTCTGTTTTATAGCACCATCTTTCTTCTTGGCGGCGGAGCCCTCTGGGGAGAGGGTGAGCGACAGCCCTGAATCATCTCTCACGCACCTCTTGGAGAGCGACTGGTAGGCAAAGATATCATCATCGCTACTGTCCGACATGTTTGCCCTCTGGTTCAAACTAGCGTTGTTTCAAGCTCCAATGCCCTGTAAACAAAGTAATAATAAAATGGAACTTAGAATATACTTCAGGGAAAGGCCAGAAGGCCTCACAGCAAAATTACTACATCACACCAACTACAGACCCATAAGTGGGTTCCCAATAATGAGTACATACATTTTCATGGTGACTAACTATTTGGAGTCGAGTGATGTGAGGTGATGTGAGATCGACATGAGTAAAAGTCCAGAGTAAAGTTGATATTTGGTAGGGCATACTGAATCCTATTTTTTTTGTAGATCAGGGGTCATTTTTTGTGAAGCAGAAGAATGGGTCCTAAACAGGAAGCAGACTGCAAATTCTGGGAAGCTTTCACCGACATTGTCTGTGTGTCATCACGGGCATCATGGCAGGACCTCGTGACAAACGCCTTCCCAGTATGGAGGCAATCTTGTTATTGCAGCAGCTCCACTAAGCCAGACACTTGCAAGTGGAGATCCAGACAGAAATTACCCCAGGCTGCTTAAGCTGTCTACTACAGTGAGCCCAACTGAAGCGGCAGAGTGGCCTAGCTGGAGAACAATGTGAAAACATGGCTGCAGACAGAAACACCTGCCCTATAGGGCCCACATTGGTCCTCGGGCCCTCAAGTCGGCAAAAACACCCCATTTTTTTTTTTCCCCCTTCCATCACCAATTTACAGTCTACGACACAGGACGAGAATGCAGCTGGTGATAGTTCTTTTTTTTTTTGGGGGGGGGAGGTGGGGAGGGGGATGTTGTTAGGTATTTTCTTCCCACATGACTGAGGACATGGACATAGGTGGGTTGATCTAACTACCATACATGATGACCCATCGATGCCCTTATCAACTCCATGGTAGTGAACCCTAGAAGAAAACCATTATGGTGCACTTAAAGCAGCCCCAAAACTGCCGATAGGGAACCAAAATAGTAATTTATGAATAATATCGATTACATCAAAGCAACAAGCGACTATGATTGACGGCCACCGAGGGAGGTCACATTGCTGCGTTCTATCGGCATCTGTACTGTATATAACAGGTTAGAGCGGACAAAACCAAGGGGTTTGTGACTGATCGAAATAAACCGTTGGAAGCACGTACAGTTTGTATATTTACTATACTTGGTAAGTACGCAGCCGTCATTTTGTATTCCCCACCTTCTGACCCCTGGAGGAGGGTGTCACTTTACCAATGTGCGTCATTAATTCAGTGAAAATGATGGACCCTTCTCTACGAAATGTGACTTACAACTGCCGGGAATTGCACAACCAAATATTTAAAAACTGATGAAAAAATGCTTGAAAGTGACAGTCCTAGGACGCACAGTCTCTTTTTCCAAGTCAACAAGCAGGCACTTATGGGGTCGGGCACGGCGAATATGAAGCCTACGGCCAATAAATGATTTACATTAGCACAGGAAACGCTATGCTCGTGTAGCCTACGTAGTATTCTGTGTTTGTTTCGTTTTTTCGTCCAGAAACATTCCCGGGACATGCAACAGTGTTCTGTTTAGGAATTTAATTTTCAAATTTAGTTTGTGGCTTGATGCATTTCAGTTGCACAAAAAGGTCTTTTGAAAAATTTTCAAGTTTATGATAAATCAGTCGTCGTACAATAAACACCTTCACGAATGATATGAATTTGGGAAGCTAACCTGTTCTTTCGTCAAAAATATTAGGTCTTTGGCTCAATGAAGTACTGAAAGTCATTTAAGTGAAATTGACCTTGCATGTCTCACTGAAAAGCATATAAACCATTTCTATCTACTGGAGCTTGTACCATGTTGCTTGCCAGTTGTATAATCTATGATGAAAGCCTTCATTGCAGCAGGACTGGCATGGCAAACCAATGTGAAGCTTAAACTGACAGACAAGCTGATCAGGGCCACTGTTGTGACAGTGGGATTGTTCAAAGTAACCAATGACACGACGCGCTGAACACCGAATATTGAATGGATTCAAACATGCCTGACATTGAGTATATTTTGCAGAAGAAAGAAAATTCCCATGTGACTTGACAGAAAAAAAAATAGTGTTAAATAGTCTGTCTCCAAATTCGGAAAATGTTTTTACCACAATAAGAAGGGACATAGCAATGATGAGGGGAATTAAACATTCAAGTTGATTGGTTATTTCGTTTCTTGTCAATTTTCTAGTGGGCAAAACTACACTTTAGCGGGTTATATCTTCCGGTTATTCCAAAAACTGTATCTATAGTATAGTGACCGATCGGAGTCGATCACAATCGTGAGTCGATCAGCGCGTCTTTTGTGGTGCAAAAACAAAAAAAAAAACGCTGCGCTATGTACTGCGTTGTGCATAGTCACCTGATTCAAAAACATCCGCGCAGATAGTATGATTTCTTTTTGTCACCATGCAAACAATTATCATTCCATGTTCCTTATTGCGGCGAGAACAAATTTATACCTTTGGGGATTTTGGTTTTGTTTGAAAGTGGTGAATCACCTGCCAGAAAAATTCGCCGGAAAAAGAACAAGAAAATTGTTTTCATGTTCCATTTTTCCATGGTAGTTTGACCAGAATGTTTTTGGGGTGTAATTGCAGGTAACAGAGTCAAAAATGTGTTGCAGTGCCGTGTAAGGAGTATTTCGGCAGGGTGATCGAACTCACGATCGGAAAACTGATGCTTTGTGAATTCTGCCATCTATTTTTGAACCTCCTTTGCCACGGAACGATTTCATTCCAGTGAGGGACAAAATTTAGCATGAAGGAAGACGACAGACGAAGGGAAGACTTATGGTGAGTTCGTATCGCAATTTGTTTTCGTTGCTTTTGTTATTAATATGGCCTTCGGTGTGATCGACACGATTGTACTAGTATACTGTTAGTTTGAAGTTGGTGGGAGGAAATTTGGAAGATGATTAAACTCACTAAAGTGAAGGAAGGCCTCTCGTGTAAATGTTGAGCGAATGTATAACTTTAGCCTGCGAGCTCCGTTGGTGATTTCAGGGACTCGTGTCATTTTTTCACTAGGCAATTTCGGCGGCTTAACAACACCTTCTGACAAAACTGACCAACGGAAGTGACAGTCCATGATGAACTTGATTCCTCCGATGTGTGACTGGACAATTGGTGGAAAGTGACAGTACACTGCGTCATAACTTCCGAGTGAAGTGACACACCTCTCCCGGGGGTCTGGAGGTGAAGATTACAATGGACAGCTGCATTACCAAAGTCACAACTCCAAAAGCATGCCCAACCATAATACATGTCATAGGCCTAGGCCTAGGCCTACTACATGAAATGATGACCCATCTGATGCCTATCAATTCCATGGTAGCGAGCCCTGGCCCAAAACGGTAAGGTTGCACTAATCATCTCCAACTGTGGTAGGCCTAACTGCACTTACAGATATTCTGCTAAATTTTGCAGATGGTAATTGGTATAGAAAAGGAGTAGCCACCTACAGTAGGGGGATTAGTTCCGCGAAGTCGGACAATTCCGCGGTAAAAGGTTGCACAGACTTTCACTCACACATGCCTCGTGGTGAATGTATATCAGTGTTATTCAATACATATGAAAACACAAAAAACCATGTTACATCCCAGAAATTTGATGGACGATTCCTCAAAGATGTACCTAGGCTACGGGAAAAATATGAGAAAGTATTTTCTTGCTTACAACGTGAAAACAATTATTATCAAATAGACCAAACACAGTGGACATCGGTGGACAAAGTCAAAATTTCCCCCTTATCTCGTCAACTTTTGAAACCACACTATAGGTGCGTTCTTTCGAAACTGGTGGACTTTGTAATTACCAAATCGAGTGAATACAAACCGTACGTGCTCAACGGTTACGCGGCGCCGTCCAAAACCCGAATCTTGGTTTTTGTCCGCTCTACGTGGTATATACGGTATATACCGAGGTTTTGAAAGAACGCCGCCTAAACGTTCGCCTAGCTACTAGCTGTGAAAACAGGGCGTTTGTGTGTTCACTCGTCAGGCTCATTCACTCATATGTGCAGAGTGGCCCTTTAACAATCGGTGATTTGCCTAAACAAACGCCTCTGCGACTACGTTCTGCCGATGTCGAGCTGAATCATGGGCGGTGCTAGTGGGCGGTGCGACCATCAACGTTGATTGCGCAATCGAAACATTATTTCTTTCACTAAATTACGGGAAACGGCCATGGCTGCTGGAAAATTACTCGATTGGTCTGAATTGAATTATTTAGACACAAAGCTCCAACCCAGTTCTGCATAAGTTCGATGGAGATTTTTTTGATTTGCCCATTGAAGAATTCATATTTTTTCTGAACGTCTGCGGCGGCGATCCAACAAGCCGACAATACGCCTGCGCATAGCCGAAACAGTGCCTCGCTCAATTTTAGGCTTCAAATGCATCATTCTTCGAAAACTTCTCATTTTCGGTGGTAAAATGTATGGAAAATCTTCTGTAAATGTTCATGACCTATATATTGGCCGATTTCGCGGAATCTATTCAGAGTGCGCATAATCCATATCGCGCTAGTGCGCCTATGATGACTGACATCTCGTCACCTGAATCGTAATGAGCAAAATCCCAATTTTCTGGAATTTGTCAACCACAAGTCCTGCAGACGATATTTTGGTAAAATTCGAATCGAACCGTGGTTATATATACTAAAGAGCGATCGACCGCGTCTATTAGGAACGGCTTCTTTCCTCCATATCGTCTGCTTTTCAGGCTACCTAGCTACTAACTACCCAACAACTTTGAGTTTGACATAGAGCCCTCTCTTCTCTCTCTTTGACATCCTTCAGTCCGTTAATATAATAGCTCCATGCCTTCATTGCCCACCTTTCTGGTAGTCACGCTCCACTCTGTTTCCATGTAGCTATTAGACAATGTGGCGCAGTGGCATAACGAAATGTATGCCAATAAAAGGCAGCAGGACAATCGGGAATATATCGCATATCTTAGCACAAGAGAAGGCAAGGAGGACAAGCGAGGCAAGAAGACAGTATTTAAAATAATATAATTATAATATCACCTGTATCAGTATTTAAATACACTAATACCAAATTTCCAATTATAACAAAAAAAAAATACCACTTTTAAAGGTGTTTAACCCTGAATAAATAAATTTACAAATCAAGGGTAGACTCAAGTTCAAGATTTGAACGATTTTATAATCTCTCTTAGACATTTTTCAATTTCAAACGACATTGTCATTTCGCACTTTCTCATGAAAAACAAACTGTTGGCTCTTCACCTGTTTCTTCACAACTCACACCAAGCACCGTCCATTTCCGAGTGATTCGTTCTAACGGTTTGTTTCCGATCGACGCGACGTTTGATTAATACAATTGAAAGATATTGTGAGATGATGGTTGTCCCAATATGTTGCGGTTTTGCGGTCAGAAGTTTGAAATTATTACAATTACAACTCCATTCTGTTGACCTCGCGTGGTCAGTGATTTTTGGCTGAACACTCGTCTCGTAATGTCCTTTTTCATTTTCGTCTTCTCTCCTACCCCCCCCACCCCCCGCATGCGATAGTTTTCGCCAAGGTTCGTCTTGCAGGACTGTTCGTGCAGGTACCCAATGCAGATGCTTAGCTGGATGAACGATTCAGGAAAATAAAATGTTTCGCTCCCATCTGTCAATTTTAATAATTTCATTAAAATATAACACAGACTATTTGGAGGGAAATAACTTCAGTATGTCTAATAAGGTTTCCTCGTAGAGCAGAACGCAACCCACGGTCCACTACGAGGGTGCGGCTAATGAGTAAACACTTACAACTAATTGGAAGCGTGGTGTGATGGGTCGGTCTCTTAGAAGTGATGGACAAGACGATAATTGAACAGTCTTAAGTAGTTTTTGCGTTAAGGACTACACAGAAGTATATGCAGCCGACTGACTTTGAAATAATCGTCTTGTCCAATTTACCAAATGTGGGGCGGGTGGTTCGTGTGTGAGAAGAATCATGTTTGAATTGTCAATACTGCTTTCTAAACGGGCAATCCTCGATGTCACGTCAGTGTGGGTAACAGCTGTTAGTCCAAACAATTACGACATATTTGAATATCCGGAACGGGGTTGTGTTCCCTATCATCCAAATATTGGAAGCAGAAAAGAAATTCGGACAACGACGTGATACAAACACAAACACAAGAGGGTACGTGCGTTGTGATGGACGCATGCAGAAATCCGCGAAGTGGATGCTACATAAAAGAGCAGGTAAGCGGGACATATCAAAATCATTTTCGTCTAACACAAGACTATTCTCCAAGACGTACAGTTATTGCCATTACCAATAATAATACCAAGAGAGAAGGCACAAGATATTTGGTTTATGGCAACGAAGTGAAGAGTGGGGCAATATAGATACATCTTAACCAAAATAGATCACGAGTCGACCGGCGATTACTCGGAGTGAGAAGGCTTGAGGGCATGGCGTTCGCCAGGGCGGTTGTGAAACCCCCAGGAAATGTGGGGGGTATAACAAAAAGGTGCGTATTTCTTTTAGAATTATTTTCCTACGAACGATTGCCATCTGAGAAGTAATGTTATTGAAAGAAAATCAGTGCTTCCCCTAATTTGAAAAGTTTGGCGATTGCCGAAGTTTGGCGATGCTTAAGGACCCCGTGCTGTGCGGCGTGGCCGTGAGCGAACTACAGAAGCCAAGGCAGTTATGAGGAGTGCCAAGGTATCCACACCCCCACTCACCCCCACTTCAATGACCCTTTCCATTCCGGAGTGCTCACTCGGGGATTCTATGTGAGAGCTGCTTAACAAGACAATATCCGCTGGTAACAACTGCAGCGACAGGTGGCGTTCGCATTGCCGTCATGATCGACTTGTCTTGTTACAGAAATGAACAAAAACTTAGGCAATATTCATACCTGGGATACACAATCTAACGAAGACTTTATAGTAAATCATTGTACTATCGGGGCGTCGTGCAAAAATAATTTTTGGCGAGGCCCCTCAGCAGGTGATGACTATTAAACCTGAGCGCCACCACGTGTTGGCGCGAAACATACATACAAATATTCGTCAAATAGCAGGGAAAAACACTTCCAACTTTCCGGGCTTATGGAAGTAAAGCAATGCAACACCCCTACATTTACAAAAAAACGTAGACTTTTTATTCCGAGGAAAAATAATCAAAAAACTTTAAGTTGAGAAAATCTGGTACAATCACTTCTTTTCACCACTTTAGCTCATGCATCACAAAGGAATTACCAGGAGTCCCCAAAAAAGGGTTTCAGATGGGCCCGAAAAATATGGAGAATTAATTAGGGTGACACGACTTCGGGTCGTGATCTATTTAGCTGCGCAACATATTGATTCGAGCGCTTTAATTTTCAAAGTAAGAGTGGCCCTGTAGCCAAATGGGGAGCTCCAGATTGTTCATTTTTCATTCAAAAATGTTAATTAAAATAAACTGAATTTGAAATTAAAACAAAAGGAATTTTACCAACAGTAATATGTTGATACGAGTCTGTACCCTATAAAGGCATTAGCGGCACCATTGGTGGCGCGAAGTTCAGTTAGCGAAAACTTCAAATTATGTCGTTCTCGGATGAGATGACCATTTTTCATGTAGAAAATTGAAAAATAAATTTTGCAATTTAGAATGAAATTCATCTTAGCCACCGTATGTTCAAGCGGCTCCATACTATTCAATCGGAGCGGCACCTTCAGTTGCCGTGCGGCTTAGCGGAATTTTCGAAATTAGATCTTCTCAAATGCAAATGGTAATCTCCAGAGGGCTATTTTCATGTGAAATTGAATAACAATAAAAGAAGCATTAATATGAATTTCCCGTTTGGCAATCAAGGTCTTGCGATATCAAGGCCATCCAAGCAAAGCGGCACCATTAGTTGCCGCGCAGCGGAGCAATTGTTTTGAATTATCAATATATAAAATGAACAAGCAGTGTTTCCAGATGGCCATTCCAATAAATAAATCAAAAGTTAACTTTACGAATTAGAATTAATTTCACCTTAGCCTCTCTATGTTCATGCGGATTTGGGCCTATATTTGCGAAACGGCATAATTGGTTTCCGCGCAGCGTAGTAAATCTATTCAATCAAGGTATTTACAGATGCCAAATGGCGAATGCCAGATAGCCATTTTTTCTGACAAAATGATAAATAAATTCACAAATGAATTTCACCTTGGCCGTGCTTTGCAAAGAATTCCAAATTGGATATTCTTAGACGCCAATGGTCAGGACGGGATTGCCATTCTTTATATTCATAAATTAAAATAAACTTCACACATTGAAAAGAATATCACTTTAGCAATTCGTGCGATTTTGGATTAAGTGAAGTGGGCAAGTAGTTCGCGGTTACAGTTTACATGAGATGATGATATTATGTCAAAGGTCACGAGAGAACAATGGCAGTTCGATGATGTAATGGCCTCAGGTTAGTTGTTGGTGGCGCTATGTATATTTGATTTCAAATATCAAGTGCGAGCTTGGGACAGACATATTCGAAGGCAATGACCTACTAATCCCGATATAATGTTCAAGCTGAGGTGCGTGGGGGGGGGGGGGGAACCCGCAAACGGGTTATCAAAGAACAACTGACTTTATAGTATATATATTTTTTTTTTTAGAATACCCTTGGTTGTTAATTTAAGCCTTATACAACATTTAATGACAAAACCAGTGACACACCTTTTGAGGGGGGGGGCGGGCCCCCGGGCCCCAATGGGCACGACGCCACTATGAACCCTTGTCACCCCCTGCTTTGGAATACTCTGCCTCTAAACATCGGATCTGCCCGAATTTTCTCAAACTTTAAGACCATGCTGAAGGAATGTTCAATCGAACACCATCCTCTATTGGATGACATCAACAGCCACATCTGTGGCGATTTCTGCAGTACTCCTATCAAGATCAAAATCACGACGGAACATCGTCCATGTGCAATTTCGATTGATTAATTTCCTTTCAGAATGTACTCTACAATCTCTGAGGAAGCAGTTTTAAAAATGGAGTATACGCTATGATCAGATTCAGCGTAGAGCTATTGGAATGTCAAATGGTACAGACGAAATGGTCCAGAACCATATTTTACACTTTTTGGTGAGGAAAGGCACCCACACGCTGGATCATCACAATGGGGAACAGAGGATTTACAGTTTCTCTCAAGCAGCTCAAGGACACAGTCCAAGAAATTATCCTGGATGATGGAAGACGACGAAACAAGGCGGCAGTTACAGTAAAGTAATGACGGTTCGGAGATTCGAATTTCTTCATGTCGGACCAGGACATGTGGGACCAATGACTAGGGGGCAATGAATTGCATTTATTTACCAATGTGGTGGTGGGGCCATTTATGGGGGGTCCTTCCTTGTTACCAACCATTTGTCCACTTTGCATTCCCACAGACTTCTTATTACCTACTTCAAATTTCGAAATAATTATATTTTAAGGATATTAACGAGGAGAGAACTCCGCAGGGACAGCAGGGGGAACACAGAAATTAATTATTTACCCTGTCTTGAGGGAATAATAAAGAGTGATGGCAATAGAGGGGCTGGATGGTTCATTAATGTTTTTGGTCAACTTTGGAGGAGCAAGGGTTCGGTAACTTTAAAACCGTTGTTATAGCTTGTATGATCGACAATCAAACGCAAAATCGGTATTAAAAGTGTTATGATTTTACTTTACAATTGCCGACTGTTTATTCACCAACATGAGCTGTAGGGGTGACTGTAATATTCCTTCACATAATAATAAATAATAATAATAATAATAATAATAATAATAATAATCATAATAATAATATAATAATAATCATAATAATAATAATATAATAATAATAATAATAAATAATAATAATTAATAATAATAATAATAATAAATAATAATAATAATAAAATAATAATAATAATATATAATAATAATAATAAATACTAATAATAATAATAATTAATAGAATTCAAATGTGAATAAATCGAAAAGAAAAGAAACTACAGTTCCCTTTTTTAGAACCCTTTTTTTTAAATGGGTTTTCGAAGTTAAACATTGTGACTAATAATACAATTATCATATATATCTCAAGTCCTAATTTACCAGATGTGAAGGATAACTTAGCCTTTAGCACGGGCGTCAATCCTGGGGGACTGGGGGACCTTACCCCACATTTTGAGGATGCCCATTGGTTTTCATTTTCACAACAAGTAAGTAATGTTTTGGCGGCGAGGTCATGTCCCCCCTTCCCACTTTGGTCATGTCCCCCCACTTCTGAAGATGGATTGACGCCTATGGCCTTTAGCCACTTCACTATACAGGCTGAGGAAAGAAGTATCCAGTGGCAATGACCTGAAATGACGTGCTCACGATCAGCAGGACATTAATATAAAGCAGTAGCAATTGTAAACCTGCACATCCTTGAACCTTGAACGGATACTGACCAACCTGGGAGCATGACGACCCATTAATGGGTTGGCAGCCAAACTAGGAAGAGATGTTATTGATCCTGCTTCATTGTAGTAAGTGCCTGGTAAAATCAGCCCATGATAATTCTTGATTCCCGGAATCGATGCGATATCATTCCACACACCCCCCCTCCCTTATACCCGCCAAGGCGGAGCCCTCACCCACCCCCTGGCAATTCTCTCGTACGCGCCTGGTATCAACCAGACTCTACCAATAGACGGCTCTGGGTATCACCCACTTTTAGTTCGGTGGTATCAGCCCCCGACATTTACGGTATCAACTCGCGCTAGCGCCCTCACATAACGTAAAGTTGGAGGTAATCTACTGCCACTGAATATGCTATGCTGCCGCAGAATATTGCGGCCCAACTTCAGCGGTCAGGTCGATATTCTCGTATAATCTGCCAGCATAAAAATCGGCTAACTTCAACGGTCAGTCGAATATTCTAGTAGTATAGGATACCTGCATATAAAATGCCACGGACAAGAAACCTGCCACTAAAACCGCGGACACTGCTTCTGGCGATCGAATGTCAGTCACCTACAAAGGCAAATATAACAAATAATTTCGTGTTTTAAGCCTCCCCGCCCCGCCTCCTTTTTTGGAGGATTCTGATTTTTTTTTTCTCAAGTCAGGCCATAACTTTTTTGAAGAATATTTCGGAATCTAACTCCATGGAACAGTTTTGCTCTTGACAAAGAATCAATTTGAAGCATGTTTTAGTTATAAGAGAACCCTGTAGAACCATAAAAGGGGGAAAAAAAAGGCCGGCCGCCTCCTCTGAGAAAAGGTCAAGTTGCAAAACCCTGCTTCGACCTACTTCTTTTCCTCTTTTTATAAAAACCTGGCTAAGTGGGTGGTATTTCTCATGTTGCCAGCCAGTTGCATTTTACCCTAGAAACTGCATTAACTTATAATGGCAATTTCTGGTTATGAATGGCTATATTAGTATTATTCGAGCTACATGTGACCACCCATCTGGTATATAAAACATCTTGATAAGCAATGGTCCCGGGTCGCCAAAAGAAAAAAAAAAAAAGTTGCCCGTCTCCTCCTCATTTCGAACCCAGACGCTAATCATGTTTTTATTTTTCATATTTGGCCTAATGGAACAGTTCCCGGAACTACTGAAGAAAAGCGATCATTCTCCTGCAAAATGGGCTAATTACCAGTGAGTACTTACACAAAACGGCAGTCCAATTTTTTTTTTACCTCACCCCACTCCCTCCTCGACGTTTATATACTATTTTTCATTTTCATTCATTTCACTTTATTTTCAAATTTCCTCCGAATGTCCATTATTAATTTTTAATTTTCCCCCAAAAAATGTGGATCCGCGTCTGAGTGACCGATTCGGAATTCCGAACCTCACCCACCCCTCTGTCAAACTTGGCATTTTCCATATAACCATGACGGGAATAAGGGGGCGTCCTCCGATGGGGTTGCATGCATGCGCGGCTATCAAGGGGCAGTTCACCCTCATTATTTGTTGAGAGGGTCGCTAAAGTGGCATTTTAGTCCCCCTAATTGACCCATCTGGTATTTCGCTTATACTTTCATCGACATAATTGCGTAGGTTCAATGACTGATTAGTGACCTGTTGATGAATAATATTTCTCTATTGTTTTGAATATTTTTTCCTCGAAAACTGCGGCCACTTCGCACGCGATAATTCACTTCACTGTTCTTTCATTGTTGTCCATCCACCTCATTCTTCATAGAACCCAGGTGCAAATATACTAAGTTTCAAGTGTGTAAGCATCCCCAATGGCTCTATGGCTTCCATCCAAACCACAAGGCTACATACACTTAGGCTCTTCTAATTTTTTCCAATCGGAAAGGGTCATACCACATTGGCGTTAAACAATGGGTTACGACGGCGGGGCGCAGCCTGCTCCCTGGGGTTGATTTCCAGGATTTTTTGTAAAGGGGAATCCAAACCATGTGGCGTAGCCAGATTTTTTAGTGAAGACCGAATTTTTCCATTTCCAGGTGGCCCGTAAGATATAATTCAATTTGGTGGCAATATAGCACACTTTCAACACACTCATTCTATTTTGAAATAATTATGCATTATGCATTTTCACCTGGCCCTAAGATTCGATTCGGTGCTAGGTCAGTTAGTTCCTTTCTTGCTTTGGCGTTGGTTCGATATCCCACCTTCCCCAAATTCGTTTAAGAAATTGGTGGCCTACACTCTTATATCCCATGATAGTGTAACCCTCACCCCACCACTCCCACCATTACACACGTTATTTACCAAACAATTTTATTTTGGGTATAGAATGCCCCCGGGGCCCGCCCTGCGGTTCTCTGGGTCCTTCTCTGTGATGCCACGAGAGCAAAAACAATAGTTGCGCGCGACGCGCGTATTTTTTTAGAGTAATGTAACATCGTCTAATAAGTGTATGTCTCACGTAGAGGTACATTCATCACAGATGATATCAGGTAGCGGGGGGGGAAGTGTGGACTCCCCAGAAGGCCAGCTGGATTCCCTTATTGGTAGAATCATTTATTGTTTTTCCGGAAAGCTCTGAACCAAGGGGGGGGGTGGGGGGGGGGGGTCCGGACCCCCTTGACCCCCTCTGTATCCGCTACTCTGAATAGGCCTCATAGGCCTAACGGCTTAGACGGGCTCGAGAATTTCACCCAACTTTTGATCACCGAACTAATTCACTCCAGTCAGTAGTATCACAAATATCTGATTTGGCTAGTTTAAGGCTTGACACAAACAAGGGCGCCGATTTGTGTGGCGATTGGGGTGTGGGGGGGGGGTGGGGCGGAAAATTACTATCAAGTGGAGTGCCGCTGATAACTGATACAATTTATTATGCCTGGTAGACAGGTCGCCGCTGAGAATAGGCTCATCGGCCCTAGGATCATTTCAGGTTTTGCGTTGGAGGCTGTGACACTTCTATAAATACGACGAGAAGTGAGGTACGGTCCATGGACTGATGGACGGGGGCAAATGGAAATGGGCAATGTAACCCCACATGTTTCGCAGGTGTGTACGCGAGATTTGTCTCGGTAGAGTTCGCGGCCTGGGAGGCCTAAGGGGAGGGGGACACCCTCCCTTCGATGTCGAATTTCCCTGCTGAATCTTGAGCATGTTCTGCTCCTACAATAAAAGTAGAATACGTCATGGCCGTAGGCCTATCATGGTTTAATTATTTCCTCTCTCAAATCCCGTGAAAGTACATCCTAACCCGCGGAGCAGACGCGTTTCATGCTAGTTTGCTTTATTTGTGATACTGACGCGTACGTAATCGTGGCGGCGGACCCGGGGGGGGGGGGGGCTTGGGGGGGAGGGGCCAGCCCCCCCCCCCCATTGAAAAAAATGAGGGGGCAAACGCTTTGTTTAGCCCCCCCCCCCCCAATATTTGCAGAGTGTTCAGAAAACATTCAATGTAGTATTTAATTGCTATTGCCGCTTGTTTGAATTAATATTTCAACATTTCGAGGAATACTCCGTGAATAGTGAGAATCAATCATATTAAGCACTCTGGAAGCTATATATATCATATGAGTCATCTTCCAGTTGCATATCTTTGCGGTCCGTAATGGCCCGAATGTGATAACTCGGAGAGAAGGCCTCTGTACTGCGCGTCGCAAACGGTTGACTATTCACTACTTCGGGGAAAAGGGGAACACTCATTAGAGGGATAGATAAACATGTCTGACAGTATGCAAGTAGTCTACAGTGGGACGTATGTCCTAGATCAGAAATCATATTTCAGCCAAAATTAGTGTACACAAATGAAATAACAGAAAATCCTGACAATTAGGTAATATGCAACGAAGTAAATTCAAAAATGCAAAAATCTCCTGGCGGTTTGCATTGATAATTATGAGGCCAAATTTGATACCATAGCCCGTTGGATCGTGCTCCAGGCACCCATCCAAATCAAATCAATCGAGGTTGCGATGCTTTCAGGACGTAGAGCCTATTACTTACTATAAATATGACCTAAGTCAGATTTCAAAGGGACATTTAACAATGTACATTCGGGTGTATATATAGGTAGCATTATAAACACAGTGGTGCAGTATTATTCCTTGTATTATTTCGCCGGTAATATGCCTTGTCACGGGATTAACGAAGGCTGAAACTATTTCGACTTATTTCAAGACAAAACATGTTCATACTCAGCATGTGCTTCATTCTTCGATGAGTTAATAATATGTAAAAATTTAGTAACTATTATGAAAAGTTTCCATTTTGAAAAATGGTATGTAGTTATGTACAGTAAGTTGGCGGGGCTATATTGCAGCAAAAAGAGCATACCAAATTTAAGACTAAAAATTTCGGTGGGGGGAATCACCTCATCCACGACAGTGTACAGGTGTTTGTAAGGATTTACTTTGGTAGGGTCAATCTTAAATTTTGCAATTTCAAATGTGTTGTTTAAAGAGGATTGTCGTCAATTAAACTAAAATCTTGTAAGCAATATTACTGCACCCAGCAATTTAGAGGAATTGTACCAAAATGGTATATTTCACGCAGTTCTCAGTCCAAAATAACATTGAAAATAATAACAAAGTATAAGAGTTATCGCTTCAAATTACCATTACGATAGGCCGCCATTACGATATTTTGTCGATTGAGTCATGCAAAATTCGCGTAGTTGTTTTGCTGGACGCTAGCAGACGACAATCCATCTTTAACATATGCTTTAAAATATATGCAACATGGGCCATAGCATACATTCACGGAAACGACAGCGCATTTCAACATGTCAACCAAGTAGCATACTGAGAAGGGTGTTTTGAATGTAAATAGGCGGGATCAAATGGAATGACTTTTACGGAGTGACATTTTTCATTCAACTTGTATTAAAACTTACATTCAAATTGCATTTTTTCTCTGAATTGGTTTCTTGATATTCATGCAATTTTCACCCACTGAGACCTGTATTTTATGCTTAGTATTTGTAGCAACAAGGCACTCCGCAAATGCCGTTCCCGGCCATCTAGAGGGCCTGGAACCCAAAAATTCTTGTCGCTACGTGCCAAACTAATGGTTGGCGCTACGTTAGATAGTAAACAGTCATTAGCCCCCCCAAAAAAAAATTCATTCCGCCGAGCCTGGTTAAGTATTCGCACCTGCAAGGTAGGCTAGTGTCACTGCCGGTCACGTGCTGTGTGAAATCTGTCATCGGCGTATAAAAACCATGTCATAGACAGGCTGATTGATACGGAGATATTGTTGATGGAGTTTTATAAAAACTTCCCATATTACTGAATGATGATTCTTTCAAGCGCTTTTTTCTCCTCAATTTCGTGGTTTTGGTTTTTGTCACTAGGGCCATGGGGGGATTTGCCCGATTCCAATTCGACCAACGAAATTGCCTGTCCCCTCTCTGAACTATCATTAGATAGACCAGCGTTTTCTACTCAGAGATTGCGGAGCCCCCATTTTTGTCTTTATTGTTAACCAACGGGCCCATGAGAGGACCTACTTCCAATTGGGGGCAGACATGTGGTCAAATGAATATAACACAGAGGTAAAAACCGCAAAACCGCGAAAATTTCACACTTTTGGTCATCCACATCGAAAAGCCAGGCCATCTTTGGATATACACTTACCTCTACCCCTGAATTTTGAATCATGATTTTGCATGAAATTTGTGCCATTCCGCCTGGCCGAATTTCGATTGGCTAGTTAAGGTGTTTCCACCATTGCACCGTGCGCCGCCTTTCTATTAGCACCCGTACGCACCCAACTTTCAACAAGTGACGGTCGCACCCATAATTGAATGCCGAATACTCCATATCAATTTCCAATAGACCATATATGCGAAAAAAGTAGCCGCCAGGTGGTGACTTACCCCCGTCGCCTCAACCTCCTTCCTTTCAAAAAAAAAAAAAGGTTACCACTTTTGAGCATTCCATCGGAAATTCAAGCAATTTTGCTGACTCAGCCTTCCTTCCCTAATTCTGAATCATTCTTTTTGACGACCAGAGAATTGGGTGGCGTTCCCTAGCGGCATTTTCGATGCGCACCGTGTGCCCTCCTAGGATATAGTAATGTGCAACGTGCCACCCAACTTTCAACAGTTAATGCACCCATTAAATAAAGTAAAAAATCACAGATCCCGCCAGTGGTAGACCTACCCCCGTCGCCCCAACCCCTTCACCCTCACGAAAGCCGATTTATGTGTTAGTTTGTTTGTTTATTCAACGAATGGTCCCCTAGCAGTAAATCGACAACGTCCAATGAAGGAGCAACGCACTAAGCTGGTGAAAGCAGTCCCCTTTACAAAATGACAAGAGCGCAGCCACTGTCTGAACGTTGGGGGGTCAAGAGCAATTGGGGGGGGGGGGGGGTCCGAAGCCTTGATGGTAAACATTTTGTGTGTTGGAAAAATCATTTTGTATGGCGGCCTTCCCAAATGTTGGGGTCATGACCCCCGGACCCCCTAGTGCTGCGCCCTTGGCAAATGATAGGGATTGAAGGAGAACCCTTCTTCATTGATAATTAAGAACAACCAGAGTAAATTTCGGGCAACTTGGATAAGGAAATCATATGTCTGAAAAAAACTGGAGCGCAGAATTCACTCAACTTGATCATTTAAGTCATTATTCATTCGTTTAATACGGTTGCTGCGGAGATGTAGGATCAGCAAAATAGCAGTCGGGCTCAAATAATGGTGGGGGGGATGCAAGCTGCATTGCGTCCCCCAACCAAATATTGGAGAGGGACGCCGTCCCCTCCCCCCCCCCCCCCCCCCCCATGATAGCCGCCCATAGTGACGAATGCTTCTGCGAACGGTCTACGAACGATTTTAGGGATTTCGTTGTCCATTTCTTACGGCGTTCTTGAGGCCTAACCGTACGGCAGCCGTAATAATGCCGAAGACCTCCGTACTAAAAGTGTCTTCCGGTCCACAAGCTCATTTCTGGTTCTTATTCTGCCTTACGGCGGCTGTAAGTAAAAACTTCTGAGTTGTTTTCACTTCTTGGAGGACTTCTTAGGCGTTCCTACGAATGTTGTTTTTATAAAAAAAAAAAAAAAAAAAAGAAGTTTGCACGGCGTTCTTTACCAACGCCTCACAGCGGAGTGTGTGGACCGTGTTGCTCTAACAATACATGATGCGTGGTGCAAACACGATTCTACTTCCACATCACAGGCACTGGCGGTCATACATGAATGCAATCGCTGGATCATTTCGCTTCGGATCGCGGAGTGATCGGAAGTATATAGACGTTTGTTCCTCCGTTTGGCTTCGAGTGGTTTATAATAGTTTCATGCTACGTATATTTTACCTCAGGTGCTGGTGAACAAATATCGGTGTCTTTACAGGAATTTGGCGGTGTTGGATTGCTTCAGTGATTATCTAATTGTAACTACCTGTCTGGTGGTGTGCTGCAAGGAGCTTTTTCATCAAACAATCATTTTATAGCTTGGATGGCTCTATTCTGGGCGTACAGTGCTTTGTTTTGTTGTTTCGCAGTCACATGGTTTTCAGTTCGCGCAACTGGTACTTGCACGTAATAGACTTCCCGTTGCGCTGGGCATTTTGCCATATTGCACAGTGTGATTTTTTCTGCGAATTTCATTCGACACTACGCCTAGACCTCGGGTTGCAAAGTGAGCATTTGGCTGTATCTTCGCAACTTCTTGATTATACTAGGTTTTCTTACCTTCTTGCATTTGGCCTCATAGTGGGGTTCTTCAGCCCTAGGCTTGCCGCGATTGGGTATTTGACCATACTTCTGCAAGAGGGCATAACTAGAAATTGTGTATGGGCATTTGGCCAGTTTATTGTCCCTTAAAAGTGCAATTGGGCAGTTGGGGTCATTCCTTTGCAAGTAGTTCAAGACTAGTGGTCATCATGGAGTCATCCATCCTGTATATCCTTAATTGACAAGGATTCGGATGATGGAATCCTGGTGTTGGTAGAAAGTCGTGAGGAGGACTTTGACCCTGAAAAGCTGTTTGGCAATTGCAGCATCACACGCCCAGCTGCAGTAAGCGTGATAGGTGGAGGAACCACCTCAAAAAAAAAACTGAATCGGAGGTGGTGTAGTTTTTTGGATCAAGAACTTCCGTGACATACTCCTTCTAGTACCTAGTCAGACTCAGAGGATACGTCGCCAGGCTGAAGAGCATGACGGCAGAATATAAGGTTGATGAGGACGCTGTGGGCCTTCTTTCATTTATAGAGGAGGAAATTGGATGGAAACCCATCAGGTGCCCCAGTCCAGGAGAGTTTGCCTGTGCCCTTCTCCTGAAGTGACTAGGTCCGTTTGTCAGATAGAAACTGAAGGAAAAGTTTACACTGAGCGTCCTGCGAATGTGCAGTCTAGGAGGCAGCTAAAGTCAGCTCCCAACTTCAACCTTCGTGGCAACCATGGGCTGGCGGATCCTGGCGAGAGGTCCGTATCGTGGTCGTGGTGGTCCTCAATCGTGGAGGCCTTTTTTAGGCAACGCCAGAGCAGACGGGGCAGGTTCCAGAATCTCCAAAACGGAAATAACTGAAGGTAAGGTGGGTTCTTTGTCTGACTCAATAATCGCAGGGAGCATTAGCAAACATTTGGTTGCATGGCAGTTCTTACTTCAGATCAGCCAAATTTGAAATATGTTTCTGGGTTATGAAATAGTATGAAATAGAATTGAATCCATACCAGATCCATACCTCTTGTAGTTAACGCTGCACTTTTTTGAAAGAAGCTGGTATGGTCTCGGGCTGAAATAAACAAGGCTTCTTTCAAGGGGTTGGTGGGAGAATGCCAGCATGTGGACGATGATGTAAGTGTCACCAATTTCTTAGTGCCAAAGGAATCTGGCACTTACGTATGATTTGAACATCAAGATTTGAATAGATTGTCAAGTATCATATTTCAAAATGGAAAAACTGAGCATCTGCTACAACTTTGATGAGAGCCAAATGCTTCTTAGCACTAGGGATTTGAAGGAGTGCCTACATTCTGTACGGTCCTTGCATGCTCAAGCAGAAAGTATTGCCGCTTCTGCTGGGAATGAGAAAACTGTTTCAGTACACTTGCTGACAAAATGGTTCTTGCTAGTGATCCAAGGGTTTTTACAAGATAATGAAGCCAGTGTTGCACATTGCGTCAAGGGGTCATTTATGCTCAGTTACATTGATTGATATCATATCCATGGAGACACTTACGAAAGCTGTTCGAATTCTGTGCAAAGGATCTACCAATTATTAGCCCAGTGGGTTTACAGTTAACCCTGATAAATCGGTCCTCATTACCCAGCAAACACTCACATTTCTTGGGTTTTCCCGCAATCGAGGTCTATGCAACAGGCCTACAAGTGAGAGGGTGAGAAGAACTTTGAAAGGATCGCGCATGGACAAAAAAGTGGGATCGCATTCCATTTTAAGAGGACCTAGATCGTAGAACTAGGAATTCTCATTTCTTTGATTGCCTGGGTATGCTATGGACCATTATATACAGAAACTGGAGTTTAGATAAAATTGCAGCTTTGCAAAGCAGTAACGGTGATTTCAATTCCCCTGTCATAGTGGTGGAAAGGGGCCATACGGGAATTGTCCTGGTGGGAATCAAACTTGGCTTCAACTTTCAAGGCTATATTAACACCAAACCCTGCAGTTGTCCTTTACAAAACTGATGCTTCTTTGCTCGGAGGGGGGGCTGATGTTATCCAACCCTGCGAGTGTTCGCAAAGGCACCTGGTCCACAAGTGAACAATTGACATCACCTAAATGTGCTTGAGTTATTAGCAGTATTCAGGGCCCTTCGATCTTCTATGGCATCTTTCAGTAAATTAAATATACGGGTCAGATTAAGACAGTTTCAACTGATGTGGCTTATATCAATGCAAGGGGTGGAAACACATTCATCAAGTGTATGTAATGAATGCAAAAAGCAATTGGAGTGGGCAGAAGCTCGTAAACTTATGGTTATCTTGTGCACATATTCCTGGCAAACAGAATACAATAGCAAGAGAGTTAACTAGACAAGGTCCTGTTGGTGCCAAAGGAATGGATGCTCACAATCAAATTGTTTGTGACACATCACAGAATAGTGGGGTGTTCCTGAAAATATATTTGTTTGCGTCCCGATTGAACAAACAGGTAACCAATTTGTCCTGGAAGCCTGACCCCCTAGCTTTTTGCCATTGATGCTTTCACAATATCTGGTCGGGTCTTTTTTCTATGCTTCACTCTTTCAGTCTCATTGCACGTTGCCTGCAAAAGAGGAGGTCGACGAAGCTTTCAGGGATTCTGTGGTTCCAGATTGGCCAACACAGCCTGTTACTACCAGCTCCAGGCGATGCTCCTGACCACTCCAAGGACTCTACCAACGGAAGAGCATCCCCTGCTTCACCCAGACAATCGGCATAGACATCCACTGCACAAAAAGACGCCTGCTCGGCAGATGTTCGGGTCCGGGAAAGTCGTGCAGAGAGAAGGAAGGTATTTCCAGTGAGGCCTGTGATGTATATCGCTTCTTGGAGGGACAGGTTACAAGCAGGGCCAATAGAGGTTTACATCGGCGTCTACGAGTATGTGAATGAAAACTCATACATCGGAATTCTGTCACCTACTGTAACCGATGTCCTCAATTCTTAACTTCCCTTGTCTCAAGGGGTTTGGGGTTACAGGTTGCTATAAAACACTGCTCGTGTGCATTATCCTCATTTATTTCACTTTCTTAGAGACTCCATAGGAAAACATCCCTCATAAAGTAGATTCCTTAAAGGCGGATGTGGAATTGCGTCCCCCTTCATGTCGATACTCCTCTATCTGGGATGTATCAGTAGTTTGCGGTACCTCAAACCCTGCGTCTACAGATACATTGTCCGTGAAAAATGTACCATTCAATAGTTACGTTGATTGCCTTGGTATCTGTGCAGCGAATTCAGACGCTCCAGTTTTTGGATGTGGTCCTCATGATAAGGATGAGACTCCGCGTTTGTATATTGATAGACTACAAGCAAGCAAGACCAGGAAGGTCTCAGTTACAAGTGGTGTTGAAGAAGTATCCTTTTGATGAGAGGGTGTGTGTATTCTACTTTAGAAAATTATCTGATTTAGAACGAAAAGACATTTAGAGCGAATGCCACTCAATATTCATTCCTATGTTAAGCCTAATATCCTGGTCAAGAGACACTGGCAAATTGGGTGAAAACGTGTTATCATTGGCAGGTGTGGATTACCATTTATTCAAAGCCACATAGTACCAGAGCAGCGCTCGATCAGCAGCTAGGTCTTTTTCCATAACATTGAACGATTATATTAGCAAGCAGGTTGGCGAAATGTGCAGACGTTTGCTACTTTCTACAACAAGCCTTTGCAGGATACCAAAGCTTCGTTGGAAAATTCTTTGAATAGCTCAGCATTGCAAATGTGTCACCTGCTAAGTAGATTGAGTAATCTATGATTAATAAAAGTGAGAGCACGTAATCTACGAGAGTGTTTACCTATTTAGTTTGACTCAAGATGGTAGATATTCAAATACATATGTACCAATTCAAGAATCCTTTTGGGTACTGTATGTCTTTTGGCTTCATGATCACCGGGAGCCTCGGAAATTCAGTATGCCGCAGTTGCAGTGTGATGGGAAGGAAGTAGAATCCTACAATTAAACGAGACTTAGTTAAGTTCCACCTCTTGTGATTTATTTCTACCCGACCGGTACACCTCCTCAAGTGTTCATCAGTCCTTTGAAATCTGACAGCGATGCTATCTCATTAATCCTCCATTTGTGTGAGTGAGAGATCCCAACCAAACTTCAACCTATACTAAGTCTCGTTTAATTGGGGGTAGATTTAACAAGTGTTTGACGATCCAGCCAAGGCCTGTATGTATGACTGTCGGGATTACATGTAGTCGCCATTACTCTCGATCCAGCTCGCCAAATGTTTCTCATATTGCCCCGAAAATATTCCGTGCCCGCTGTATCTATAGGTCGCACCACCACGACGAGTCGCCGTTTCCTCTCCATGCGAATCAAAGTTGCAGCGGCACATAGCCTACAGTCTTCTTCTTCCTCATTCAGCAGCTTGAGCTGCATAAAAAACAAAAAAGAATGGCGTAGTTTTTCTCCTGATCAATTGTTGCCACGCGTCTCAAATGGCGAACTCCTCCCAAACAAATGTTAACAAATACCACCAGGAAGACCTGTTTTCCTAGTGTATATCTCCATTTTCGTGCGAACAACTTGAGTGTGCCGCGATTTACGTAAGTTCGCCATACGTTGACTGTCTGACAACACCTTTCTTGGGACGTCTAGTCGCCGCAAGAAGTATGCTCACGTCATTCTTACGGGCGGTTCGTGAATATCTTGTTGTTAAGACGATTATTGCTTTCCCCTTTTTGAAGCTGGATTATTCTTATCTGTCTACCAAAAAAATATGCGGCGCGACTGGCCGCACTGACGGAATAAATCGTCTTGTCCAAATACCAAATGTGACGTGGACGGTGTCGTGTGAGAAAATCATGCTTATTTGTCAAAAACTGCTAAACGACCATCCTCGGTTATATTGCAACCATTCACGGACCTATTTGAATATCCGGTGCGGGGGTGTGTGTTACCAATCAGTGTTGTGATTGGCTTCATCCAATTTCGGAAGAAGCAAATTGCAATTTGAGAGACGATGATACAAACACGAACCCCCGAGAGTTACGTGTGCGAGTGATGGCACACTGCCTAATCCACAAAGTGGTGTACATAACGCAACAGTACTCGCAGGGGCGTGATACATCAAATTCCAGGGTTGTGAATCATTTTGAACCGACAACATTTTCGTGAGACCGATGTTATTAATCGGTATTGGGTACCAGAGGCGGCGCCCTGCGTCGTGGAGGTGCTCTGGGTCCCCGACGGGGTGACCAATCGTTTTCTTTAGTGATTTTTGTTGATTTACTGATCTTGGGGGGGGGGGGGGTGTGGGGTCTAAGGGGAGTGGCCCCTTCCCCTTTGGAATTTTTGCAAACCTGAAAACCCTCAAACGAAATGGTGCTATCCTAATAGTACGATTTCAGCATTAAATTAACCCATTAACAAATGTCTTATTCTCTTAACAATATTTTTTTTTTCCGACTACATAACTGTGTACGTGTATGTGCGTCAAAACGTCTGTGTAACCTAGCTACATGAATACCCGTGTGCACTCACTCAGTGTCAGTTATGACACGTGTTTTTTCAATTGCTTGAACCTAAAGTCCATCATTCTGACTGGTACATGGAAGACTGAGGAAGAATTGGCATTCACACACATCATATGCTCTTGCATAGCCCAGAGCTAGCTGATAACGATATTTAATACTGTCCGATGGGGCTGAACTTGGCACACATGTCCATCATAGTTAAATCAATACCTGCACTCCCTGTAACGTGCGCATTTTTTCTTACTTTTCTCCCCGACTTTTGTCCGCTTTGCTCCCCGACAGGGGGGGGGGGGGGTCACTTCTCCGCTGGCGCCGCCCCTGTATTGTACGTCGTTTTTTTTCGAATGTAGTTTTACCGTGTACGAATATCGTAACTAGAATGTGTAGGCGTTAACCGCCCACTTGTATATCCCCGCCTTTGACATCAATTGCGAGAGTACTAACACCCCTTATAGACCTCCATTTTGGTCATGAACCAAGATAAACTTCAACTTCAAGTTTTGTTGTAATCTATTAAAGTTACACAAAGTCCCAAAATTATTCAAATTTTACCCACGATGACCTTGAAATGCCCTTTAAACTTTGTCAGGAACGAATGTATTTCCCCATCCACCAAGTTTCGTTCAATCTGACAAAGTTTGGCAAATCGCCTAAATTATGCAATTTTACCTCCGATGACTTGAAATGACCTCCAAATTTTCGGGATCAACTATGTCCATACCCACTGATTTCGTTCAAATCCCGACTTGGAAATTTCGCGTAAATTAGCAAATTGCGGCCCCCGCATGCCTTGATGTCCCTTTCTAACTCATCCGAGATTTCTCTAGGGCGGACATGTTAACAGTTTCGATCAATCGGATAAAGCGTTAAAGAGCTGTATTTGCGCTAACGCCTAAAGTTTCCCGGCGATGGCGGCGGAGCTGTGGGCGGCGCGTTTGGCGGCGGCAGCGATTACACCCCAAAACCAATATATTCCCCAGACACTTCGCAGTGTCGCGGGATATAATTATGATTCATGTCAGGAAACGAGTTTCATTTTTTTTTTCCTTACTAACTCTTGTCTTTACAAGCCAGGCTTCCAGATGCACATCGCCAACATTCACGACAATTTGATTTTTTGACTAATCTAACGATTTCAAACATGCAGTTGGACATGCATGCACATTAGGGGGACACAACCCAATGCACTTACGTATCTCCACATACATAAGGTGGGAAAAAACCGCCTATTTACGCCGACTCCGTATCGGGACCCCCGATCACCCACTGGTACGGCGATAAAGCTTAGGCAAGTCTGCCCACCGATCCACAATTGCATCCAAGTCAATGCCACCTGTGAAATCACGCTCACAAGCCAGGGTCAAAGGTCCCGTATCGGTCTTGGGCCCATGACAGAACGTAAGAAACGTCTTCACTAATTTAGGCTTAGAGAAACTTCTCCCACTCGATGCCGAAGTTATTAGTACAGTTGTCATCAGGCAGAGCACCTCTTAGTTACAAAATACTATGGGTCTGGCTATAAATCAATTATTTTTCACCTAGCTCGAGCGGAGACCGACTTTTTTGTCGCCCCGAGACGCGACTTCTGATTTTCACTCGGGAATATCACCAGTATAATCTGATCGATCGTAGCGGGGCGTATCAGGAATTTGTCCAACCGGAGGGGGGGGGGGGGGGGCCTGTTCACTGTCTAAACGGAGCGCCACCATCGGTTGGCGAGGCGTGCCGGCGGAATTCTTTGGATTTTCACCTCCAGATCGCCGGACAAATGACCACTCGTGGCCCTGTTTATACTCACACTATCGGTTGGAAACAAAGTGGCCCTGCTTGTATTGGATGAAACGAAAACAAAAATTTCTTTCCACTCTTTCCTCTGGATTCTATTGAATTAAATATGAGGGCTTGGGTTCTTCTTTTTCTTCTAACATACATATGCCCACACATATAGAACCAACGCATACGAATGACAGCTTGATTCCTCTGCCCCGTCAGCCCATACAGTATGTGCATGCCTGGCACTAAACTATAACTCCCATTCATGGTCATTGATAAGATTACATTGTATCTTAAGGACCAAGAAACATTCATGTGACAATCGATTCATGTTCGAATAAACTGATGTTCATTTGACCCATGCATTCTTCTCATAAACGTACCCATTCAATCAGGCTGAGATCATTGATCCACTGGCCCTATCTCTTCAGTCTTTCAGTCCGGACAGGAAATCAGGCAACTGCATCGGCCGTGGCTTCGGCGTTGACGAACGCTTTGGGCGGCTCCGCGGCTGCAGCCCGACCTTGGAACTGCGTACCAAGCAAGGGCGCAGCCACTGTCTGAAAGTTGGGGTGTCAATAGCAATTGGGGGGGGGGGGGTCCGAAAAAAAAAAAAAAAAGCGTGATGGGAAACACTTTGTGTGTGAAAAAAATCATTATGTATGAGGGCCTTCCCAAAAATTGGGAGTCATGTCCCCCCGGACCCCAAGTGGCTGCGCCTTTGTACCAAATATGAGAGAAAACACGAACCATCGCCAGTAACCATCATGCATGATCCATGCCAAGAGCAGTGGCATTTTTCGCAAGCGGTCCCACCCCCCCAACCCTTAGACGCGGCGTCTCCTGTGCAAAAAGTTTGAATACTGGCTGGTTGGCCCATCTCTCGGGACGTTCTGCCTCACTGGTACCTGAATACACGATCTGGTGAGTCGGTGAGTTTCGACATGTGGAGCGCCACCATAGTTGGCGCGGTGGGCCCTACAAATTGTTGGCGTTTTATACCTCCTAGATCCCCGGCAAGGCACTTGCGGCTTGATTGCAAAATTCTGGATGTGCATTTTAGTTAACGAAGGAATGTCGAAAAAATTGTCCACTCTGCAGGATATATAGGAGAAATTATTACAACACATCATGTCACGGCCTCTTTATTTTTTGTGAAAGAATTTGTCAGTAAGTGATTCTCGGACTAAAGACCAAGGAACCCACTGCAAGTTTACCAATTTACGTACACCAGGTGGCGCTAGAATTTAACCCCCCGCTTCATTTTAGCCAGTAATAATCTCGGCTAATCAGCGAAGTTGACATATGTGAATTAAGTAACCACACGTTGTGACAGTGGCAGATGA
This sequence comes from Sclerodactyla briareus, assembly GCA_026419785.1. Lineage (NCBI taxonomy): Eukaryota > Metazoa > Echinodermata > Holothuroidea > Dendrochirotida > Sclerodactylidae > Sclerodactyla > Sclerodactyla briareus. The sequence goes on along the minus strand of JAODTK010005610.1, from coordinate 29,104 downwards.
TTTTTGACGGGTAATCGAAGGAGCCGTCAAATCATCGCTTGGCACGAATCGTTGAGAAAGGTTCGAGCGGAATAGGTCACTCAGATGGCAGAAAATGGCCCAGGTACTTTCGTACTGAATTTAGTGGCGTGTAGCTTGGATTGTTTCATGGGTGGCGTTTGGAAGGGGCGCTACTAGAGTCCTCGATCTCAACTTGATTATGCACTGCCTCGGATGCCTGTAACAATGGGTTCGTCCGAACTTGGGTTTCTTACGCCACCTGACTGTACTGTCTGACTATATTGGGCATGGAGGAGGGAGGGGAAGATTTATGACGTGACCAGCTAAGCGGAGCACCATGTCGGCTGCGTACGGATGGTATTAGGTTTTTCTTTCAGGAGGAAGGCGGAGGGGGTGGGGGATTAGATAGAACCGAGCACTTATTATTGGGTGTCGAGTTGGGTTGAGCGGGTGTTAACGTGGTTCATATGTTAGCTGATTCTGCAGACTCGGCGGCTTCCATGAAGCAGTCATGGTCCATCTTTCGACAGGATGTCAACAGTAACTCCTTCGACTCTTTCAACGTGGACTCAAGACTCATTGGTTTTTGTGTAGTTACTAAGCTAAGTAAGCTTTTTGTCTCTCTTGTTTGTTTATACTTTGTTCTGTCACCGTCGAGCACTGGAACAGCCTTGGGTTGGATTCCGCGCATAAAGACTGTATATGTAATATTATTATTATTCAATACATTGTCAAAATTGAATTCATATTCTCCATAGTGGGTAAGTGGCGGATCCAGTGATCCATCGAAATCATCATTATCCCCATGCCTTTTTCCAGATGATCACGTTTTATGCTGTCTTTATCATATCACTTTTACCCGATGATTTTTATCCTAATTCGCCTATCGCAAAAAATAGATCAGTGGAGGACGCTTAATTCATATGGTTGCTGCCACCCTGGCCCACCTGGAGAACAAGTTCCTACGCTCGTGTACTTTTCATCGATTACAGCTCGGCTTTCAACACTATCATCCCTTCGCAGCTGCATTTTAAATTACTGGAACATCCGAAATTCCCGCCGTCCATTTGCAACTGGTTTTTGAATTTCCTCCTGGCACGTAAACAGACTGTCAGAGTCGGTATAATTAGAAAAATTTCAACTGGCTGCTGTTACTCAACACCGGCACTCCGCCGCAGGGAGGTTACTGTCTCCACTTGCTGTATTATTCAATGTGTACCACGGACTGCGGAGCCGCCCACCCAAACTCACGGATCATCAAATTCGCTGACGACACCACAGTAACGGCTTGATCACCGATGAGGACGAGACAACTACCGCGACGAGGTGAGCCTCCTGGTGACCTGGTGTCAAGAAAATGGCCTCAGATTGAAGTAGTTACATAGGCGGCGATCATGAGGGGGGGGGGGACGAGGGGGACCGGCGTACTCCCAATATTTTAGGAGGGGGACCGCAATGCATCCCCTCCCCCCCAATGATATTTGAGGCCCGACACTATTTCGCATGCCACTGGATCCGACATATTCAACAGCAACCGTGTCTAAACAAATGCATAATGACCTAAATGATCAAATTGAGTGAATTTTGCTGCTTCCTTTCCGATTTTTCGCGCGCTACGCGCGCGGGTATCCTGTAGTATTATTCGGAACAACGATGGGCCTTGTGCAGACAATTGATGTTCCTAGCAACAAAAATGTCTAAAATTTACTCCGGGTTGTTCTTAATATCAATGAAAGAAGGGTTCTCCTTAATTCATATCGTTTGATAAGATTGGCTTTAGTGGGTGTGTTGTTCCTCATTGGACGTTGTCAATTTCATGCTAGGGGAGCGGGTAGTTAAATAAACAAACAACAAACATAGGCCTACAAATCGCTATTTTGAGGTGAAGGGGGGTTTAGGCGACGGGGGTAGGTCTACCACCCCTGGCGGGATCTGTGAGTTTTTATTCCTTCCCGAAGGCCAAAAGAAATGTATGCAGTCACGCACTGTGCGTATGTGTGTGTGTGTGCGTCTGTGCGTGTGTGTGTGACAACCCTTCAGCACGATATATAAAGACCGCAGCATGAGCAGTTCAAAGTGAGTATGTGGTTGGACATATAGAGAGGATGACCCTATTGTTTTTGGTGCCAGTTCAGCAAGGTCATTCAAGGTCACGAGAGGGCAAAGTTGAAAAGCTTGTCAGCACGATATCTAACGAACGCAAGCATGTATCAAGTTCAAATTTTGTATGTGGGTGCACGTATGGTGAGGATGAACCCTATTATTTTTGGTGTTAGGTCAAGGTCATTTAAGGTCACCATAGGACACTCCTTATATATCTTGGCAACGAAACATTTTTAGAGGGATGCCGTAATGGAAAGTCTGGGCGAAATACATCTGGTGACCTACTTTGACCTCATTTGACCTGACCTCGTTTGACCTTTAACCTTGTGACATTGAGTGCTAATTTTTTTGTAATGACCGATCGTCCGTTGAGACCAAACATAATGTGAATTAGACTAATGTAATACAACACTCCTATCACGAGGTATCTCAAGGAATGCACATGTGGGAAAAGTCGAGACAGCCCAAAACACTGGAATGTTGTTAAACTTGAAGTTTGACATTGAGATCTTGGGAACAAAATATTTTAGAGGGATGTTGTTAATGGAAAGTTTTCTTCGTCCAGGCGAACTGCATGGAGTTTCGTTATGCATGGGAGCCCATATGTCGTTTGAAACTATGAATATTTTGAGTGGCTCACCTGCCATCAGCAAATTGAGATGCTTGTGTCAGAATAAAAAAATATTCGAATAATGGTGCCCGTGCCCCGATATATATCCTTCAGGCAGGGGGTATGTGATACCACAGAGGGGGAGAGATGAAGGATTTGGATAAGATTTGAAATTCCGAGTAGGGCAAAATTTATAGAAAGGAATTTTGAGTATTAAAACCAACAATATCTAATAGGGGGTATTCCTCTGGTTTGGCCACTAGCCTGTCAGCTATGGCAACGAATCGCGACACAGTTTTGTGTTTGTTCAATTTTATTTATGGGTGCGACACTCGTTGAAAGTTGGGTGCAGGGTCACATAGGCTACTATCACTATGAGGGCACACGGTGGGGCATCGAAAATGCGGCCAGGGAACGCCACCAAAATTGCGTTGTCAAAAAGAAATGATTCAATTTCAAGTGGAGAAAAGTCCAATATTGTCTGAATTTTTGTTGGAATGCCAAAAAGTGGGACAAAAAAAGAGTTACGAATTCGCCATCGAATGCACGGAATAATGAACAAATTTTGTGCTTCCGCGCGTTGTATTTTGTCCCGTTGCTCTCACGTCATCTCCGCACACTCATAGAAATTCCGCCTCATTGGCCCCTTATACATATTTGTGAGGTGAAATCAACAACATTCTCTGGGACCTTGAAAACTACAATCAACCTCTTTTTGATTTCTAAACCATTTAGCCTCCGCGTCCGTTTCCTCCTCCCCTTGACAACGCACGATTTGGACTCATAGTTAGCCTGGCTATCAGACTGCTTGAGTTTTCAACGCATGTTTCCTCAAGATAACTGCTAGACGGAACGCAGTTACACCTGCCCGCCGGCATGACGTCATTCATTTGTGGACAGCAGAGCTAAAGTAGCTAAATGTCCAATTTTTTTCTCAGTTTCTCATTTTTTCAATCTGTTTTGCCTGTATGGAGCACAAACTGTTGAATATTCTAGCCAAATAGTTAAAGTCGGGGCAGCGATTAAAGACGGAGGTCTTAAAAATGTTCAAATTTTCCACGAGTTACAGAATTGTGATCACAAAATGCACAGATTTGAAGCGGGAACATGCAGCCTAAAAACGACAGGGAGAGGTCATTTCCGGCCATCTGTGGTGGCTTGCGAAACCAAAAATCTTCTTGTTGCGCTCCGCGCCAACCTATGGTGCCGCTTCGCTTGGATTATATCTTATGCCCCACGAAAAAATTTAGGTCCCCCCCCCTGTAATGGAAAGTTGGTTGGTGACGCCACTGCTTTTTGCAAAATTGACATAGAGTATTCAGCAATCAATTTATGGGGGCGACCACTTGTTGAAGATTTTTATAATGCATACCACAGTCGTTACCGGCGTTGACAGTTTGATTATTATTGTTTGTTCCTATTTGACATGTACATGCGCATTCATTCATTGTAATTTATTGTTTGGTATGCACATCTTTGTTTTCATATTGTCACCGCGGGTTCAACATAATTCGTTGGCTATCTTTTTCTTGTCCATATTTCATAGTTCGATATTCATATCCATATAATGGTTTCATACTCGCCTATTGGTTGTTATGTCTCGTAGCACGTGCCATTGTTTGTATTTTATTCGTGAGAGCTCTTATTGTCATCTATCTATCGATCTACTATCTATCTATCTCGCCACTTAATGAAGCGAATATTTGCTAGCTGAATATTCGCTAACTTACAGCCGGGTTCTGTTGCAAGTCTTCGAGCTGAGCGAGCAAGTACGTTCGAAAAAAAATGGCATGCAGATTGTGCAATCAAAGTAGGAAAGGAATTCCTTATAAGAAAACTGGATGTGAGTATATTTCTCACAAAAATTATCCGTTATTATCTGCCAGAATCGATCGGAAACAGTATTGAATGGACCGAAGGCCAAGCAAATTTGGGCACAAATTAGGTTGCCTGCGCCGGTGTGAGTGTAACTGTGTTACTGCAGTAATATGAACTGAAGGAACAACTGTAACCTGTGCTGTAGGTTTTAGAAACAAACTTAACCCAGGTGGAGTGTATAATTGGGGGAAGGGAAAACTTATCCAGGCATGATTGCATTATGTATCCAATGTACGGATGTATGAGGTAAGTGTCAGGATTAGGGTAGGGCGTTAGGGTTTAAGGCAGGGTTGGCTGTAGGTTTAGCCTCAGGTGTTGGTAACGATATAGATGGAAAGGTCGGTTATTTGCAATCAGACCCTAACCCACCCAGCCTAATCCCTAACAATATCTCATACACTCAGGTACACCTGGGTATACATTATGCAATATCCTGTATCCACCTGGTCCAAAACCCGATTTCAATAAAATGTTCTATGTTATTGGTCTTCAAATTTTAGAAGATAGGATGGATACACTGTTCCTGAACCCGAGCGAGTTAAAATTGGCCAATTATCAAAAGATATGAGGTGCGCAGCCGCCAAGCGCGCCAATTTTTTTTGGCTTAGTGTGTAAATTTGACGTAGCTCAAATTTACCAACCTGATGATGGGCTATTGCCCTGACCGTAAAAGTATTCCAAACCTTCATAGCGAATCCCTATACTAAGCCAAAAAATTGGCGCGCTTGGCGGCTGGCGTGCCTCATATCTTTTGTATTATTGCCCAAGTTCCTCGCCTCGGGTTTAGGAACAGTTGTTGTATCCATCCTCCTATCTTCACTACAGTCTATCAATAGTGGCAGATGTGATAGGATACGCAATCCTTATGGAAATCTTCAAAAGCTCTGCACAGACATTATGTCTTACAATTCTGTTGGGGAGATGATCTTATGCAATCTACAATGATGGTACATGCGTGTAACAGTTTAAGTGGTGGCTCTACACGCAATAACTCCCAGTGCCCAGGCATTCCCTGGGCAGTTATCGGGAGCACGGTTGAGTTGTATGTTTTCTGTGTATTTTATTTTTTCGTTTTATTTTAAATAAAAAAAAAACATAAAACATGTAGGTTGTGACCTAGGGGGTAGGATGCAGTGGCTTTAGGTCGGGGATCTCGGACCCCCGTCGGGGAAATCCTGATGCCACCATGGCGCTGAAGGCAATCGTAATTATTACTGTGCACAAGGCTATGCTTGTTTCGCTGTTTGAGTGTTGACTACGTACAGCAATATTGGGGGATAAGTGTGCAAAAAATAGTGTTGTAAACAGCACTGTGTTATGGCTATGCAACCGAGGGTGGGTGGGACATTTGAATTCAATGACCTAAATTGAGGCAACGATGACGGAGGTCGTTTATGTCCATCAACAAAATTATCTAGAAAAGGGTGGAAAAACATACCTCTTGCCTGGAAGTTCCCTTAATGCCTGTATTTTACACTTTCGAATCTTTTAATAAACGCCATTCGCTACAGCCTAATCCAATGATGGCCGAAAAGAAGAGCATCGAGATCAACTCGACTGATACCTGGTGGTTGTGAAGTCGAACAGGGGTAACGTTCCTTTGAGGTTCGCCAAGCTGCAGAGAACACCAACTCCACCAACCACCCTCAAACTGGGCCTCAAGAGGGGAGCCACATCGACGCTCGTAATACATGGGTCAGGGGCGGCCTGGGGGAAATTTTCAAGGTAAGCGTTTGGTGCATGGTGTTATTGTTAAGTGGTCAGTGGTCAGAATAATGTTTGCGAATAAGTGGGTTATCACATACTGTTGTTTAATCTGTTTCACTGTTGTACAACAGCTAGTCCTGAAAACGTGGAAGGCACACAGGAAAATGATGATTCTTCTTTATTTAGGAAAGGAATAAATCAAAGGATTCTTAATCTACATATTCAGTCACTATGATATGTGTTTGTCTGTGACAATTTTTGTAAGGCTCTGACATGCTTGAAGGTGTTGTAGCAATGACTGATTGCTCCATTTCTAGCTTTTATATGAGAAAAAGGATGTTTGGAGCACATGCTGTGAAGAGCGCCTAGCTGCAGGGGGGCTAATGATCCTGACACCTCGGCCGGGCCACCTGCTGTTGAAGGTCAGACGATGCTGCCATGTGCTGCCTATACAGCAGTTTCCATCCTGCTCCACTTCTTTGCTAGGCAGCCAGCAGGAAGAAACAGGTACCATTTTGAAAGCCTTTCTGATATAACCCAACCAGGATTCCAAACCTATCTCCCGGGTGGAAGAGCGGACGCTCTACAAATTGAGCATCCAGTGTCTAAAGAGGGTGTATATATATGCCAGGCATGGTGTTATTACATGAACTGACTCTCTTGTGATGTAGTTAGATCCTGTTCGAAGTCACATGTAGTTGCGCCCAGTTTAATGGTTTGATGTTCCCGGGGTTTGATTTCTCGATGTTCCAACCTCAGGAACATTGGACACCGGGAGCATCAAACCCCGTATAATTGGCATGCAATGAACTATATGAAACCGGGAAAACATAAATCTCCTGCGAAATCGAACCTCGGGAACATCAAAACTTGGAAAACATCGGGTAGACCCCTTTGATGGAACCAAAAACAATTGATTAATGATCACCCTAGTTCATGGCTATAGCAGTTGAAGAAGAACCAATTGTGGAGAGGCTATCGTCTCGGCTAGCTTTATGTACAGTAGAATGAACTAATTTCAAAATTGCCAAAAAGTCTCCAAGAGGAACATTATCTCTTTTTTTATTTCCAGTTTCGCCTATGGCTAACCAGAGACCTGAGAAAGTTGGCGAAGTGGATGTCATATCAGTTCAGAGGTAAGGGTCCCCCATTGCTCTCAAGTTCACATATTGTTGACCATGGTTTCACGAACCTGTGATGTGTGCAGACCCCAACTGGGGTCGTGAAGCAAAGTCTTGTGGGGTCCGGCGGCTCGTTTGCAAAGAAAAAATATGTTGTGAATACCCAAAAAGGTACCCGAATTTGAATGTTTGCAGTCAAAATCCTACAAAATTCACCTTTTTTTTTTTTGGGGAAAACTTCATATTTTAGTGTTTTATTAGCGGCCGTTATAGCGTTTTTGCCTGAGTTAATCTGCAGTGTTGAAGGACTCGAGGCGGTCTTGGTCTCGAGACAGATTTTGAAGGAATCTGACTGTTACTTGATGACTCGGACTCGGGAGGGACTTAGTGTTGGGACTCGTGGACTGGTCCGAGGCCCGGTTCAAGGACCCCGCTTAGAAAAAAAATCTACAGGGAAATCCTGAAAACTCGGGTGTTATAATGCAGACATTTTTAACATTGCATTGACAATCATAATGCGATGTTACTGTCTTGCGTCTCCAGAATGCACTCAATCAAATCTGAAGTTATAGCCAATAGTGCCACTTTATTGACTAACTGTGATTTGTCGGATGGCGGTTAGCAGGGGTGGCATTCCTTATGAGGACTACACTATGGACCCTGTCTATAAAGATGGATGTTGATGGTCTGGAAATGCAATGAAAAAATACTGGGATAATGCGTTCTGGAAGATATTTTTGTCCTAGAGTTTGCAAAAACTGTGAGAGGTGGGATCAGGTGGGAGTTAGATAATTGAGGTGTTTAGGGCATTTATTTTGTAAGTTTGGCACGCTGAATTGCAATTTGCATTAACATGGCTATTGTTATGAACTTCTGCCCAATCAAGACTCAAACTGTAAAACAGGAACGGGGCAACCCCAACTTTTGTATGGGAGAATAACAACATGACAATATTAACCTGTTTGTGGGGGGATGAGCAAAACTAACTGCAACTTGCTTCTGGAAACCTGATACCATTATAGTCTGAAAATTGCTAAGTTGGATAGGGACGTTCATGGACTCGGGACTCGGACAAAGGACTAGGACTTGCCTCGGGACTCGGATGTTGAGAACTGGGACTCAGATGGTGAGGGGACTCAGTTTGACTCGGACTCGGATGGCTGGAATGACTCCAAACACTGGGAATCTGGCGTCATTTGCTCAATTATCTCTGGCTACCCTGCCCTTATAGGTGTTGCACATAAACTACAGTAACTGTACTACGGTAAGTGACTGCTGCACATCTCATATTCCAGAGACATAAACTTGGAGTTGCGCTCGGATGGCGCTACCTGGAATGGGCCCTTGAAAAGTTTCGGAACCACTGTTGTAGACAGTACACAGCTGGGGGAAGCCATCGGGAAGTGCTTCACTCATCAAGAAGTAAGTTCCAAGGCATTTTGGGTGCATGCAATTTGAGATTTAGAATAGGAAGCGAAAACAGTATTTATATAGCGCCTAATCAGTCAAAGACTGCCCATAAGCGCTGTACAAAAATCTCATATATTGAAACAGATAGTTTAACTCTTACACTTACACTCTGACATTTGGTGACTTGTTATCTCAACAAATGTTGGAATGACAGATGAAGCCAGTTCGGATCTATTCACAAGGTATTACAAGGGAAGTTGACGTACTTATTTTCTACTGCTGGTTCCATTCAATGGTATACAAATTCCTTTACCTGAGGTTTTGATGCCATCTATCAAGGGCTTTCAGTTCCGTCATTAAGGCACTTATTCCTCCGGGTATATATAAAAAATCGTCTTCCAATGGTGCTCGAGTTGCACATGAACTTGGGAATTGTTTGTTCTCATCAGGGACACCCACAGGGCTCTCTCAGGTAGATTATACCTTGGCGTTTCCCCTACTCTATTGGGGAGGTGAGGGTGGGTGCAGTTGTTGGGGGTGTGAGGGGTTACCACACGTCATATCCCATTATAGAAATGGCATTTGGCAATTGGGGAAATTAATAGGGGAACTCTGTCCACTAATATCGGAAAACAGATCAGGATCTGGGCAATTACAAGGAGAATATGTTTCGATTGAGCTAGGGAGGTCACTATACACACTGAGTGTTGTTGTAGCAGTTTGCTACTTGGAAAGTGCTTGTTGTCAGGTAGCAACAGTTGGAAAAGCAAACGGGGGCCACTTTCACTTTTGACATTTGCGTGACGTCACTATGATAAGTGTTCCAATGGTAATTTGATGGCATTATGGCACATCACCACAGTTTGGGGTCCAATATTTCCAAGTGAGAACCAACATAATGATACATAATGATACTAAATCTTGTAAAGCTGAGAACGTATGGATAAGACGCTTGTATATATGCCGTAATGACTGTTTCATACTGGTTCATACACATACAGGTCCAGCAGTGTAAAAATTGGTACACTAAATTAAATTTTTGTCCCATTTCTTATGCCTCTCCAAGGTACGTTAACATTTTTAGTACATTCGCGCTGTTTTTCATCTAGAACATTCAAGAAAACTGCTGAGCTACCATTCAAGCAGTAAATCAAGTCAGCATGGCTGTTCACAGAGTGGAGAAGACATGCCTCTTAGATGAGCTGGTCTATCAAAAAGATTGGGAATACTTCAGAGGTAGATCATCAACGTCATCACCTTCTTCCGCGCATGGGTGGGGGTGTGGGACCTAAATCGTGGCAGGCCCTTGTGCTGATGATCATGCAGTCACCTAGTTACTATTTGTACACCCAATGTTCAGGCCTATTTTCTAATCCTGCAGAAATCCACCTTTAGTGGAATATCCACACGGGGTTGGGGGATTTACCTTCTCTGCTTGTCTGGAGATCATGGATTTGATGATTTCAAACGGGAATAAGAAGTCGAGTGAGGTCATCATGGACCATGGCTGTATTGATTCGTGGATGAGCACCGGCTGATGACTCGCCTTCCCTGCTCACTAGTGCACAGATGAAATTGAGGACCACCATTACGCCCCGCCAAAAATTCTGATCAGTGAACTCCATGATCGGACCACGTTTCTTGAAACTGGTAGTAGCAGAAGTTTAAGTCAATGTGACTGCCCACAGCCCGACCAAACAAGACTCATTGCGAATATCCCGTAACAAACCCCAGAACCTCAAAGAGCCACTGCATTACAGCGAAACATGAAGTGAAGACGAAAAGACCTCGCCCATCGCAATGCAAGTTACAGGGCCACCTCTGGAATAAGCGTTTAGTGACTGCTGGAATGCAGTAGCTTTCTATATAACATCCCCAGGAAGCGGATATAGCGGTGGTAGTAAGAGCACCTAAATTATAGTTGGCAGTTCCAGAGGTTACGTTTGAGTCAGTTTTACCAAGGACTTTAAAAGTAACATGTTGCCTTTGTTGCTGATACTCCGCATAAGAATCACATAAGACAACCTGTCAATGACCTACAACATGAAGAGGAGAGAAGGGACATGTGTGCAGCCAGTTAAATCAAGCAAGATAACCTTGTGGTAGACCATTGAACTAATTCAACACCTCAAAAAACTAGTAGTGTAACCTCCTACCTGGAATATTTTTTATAGTTATTTGGGGTCTCCAGATTTTCTATCTTTTTTTTCAAAAAAGACGGCCGGGACCTGGGTGAAGGATTGTTCTGCGTAGGGTGCTGCAGGAAAGGACGGCAAAACGCTGACCACCGGGAGAGAAAGACAAACTCAGATGCTGCAGAACGGAACCTCCTTCAGAAGTTTCTCTGCCTACAGTATGGCCCCTTTGAAAGGGAAAATTCCAGCCCAAATAATTAGTACAATAATTGGTGTTATAAGGTTGAAGAGAACAAAAAAAAATAATTCAAATAGACCACTTGTTCAGTCATAGCATGTCTGGTGGGGAGATATGGCTTCCTCAAATTTCATATAATTTGTGATTTCGGTAAACTGTAACCCTTTTGTGATGTCATATCTACCAATCATAAGGGAAAGGACATATTTCTTAACATTTCCTCTTAAAATTGGTAGATAGGACTTCTTCAAATGTTGCCAATTTGGCACACTTGCCAACGTAGCAGATTATTGTGATTCTTTAAAAATTTGAAATTCATATCCAAACATGCTATAACATGAAAATAGTTTGATTGGCATGATTTTCAATTGCAGATCATTGACATTTAAACTATTTTTGGCGGGAATTGTCCTTTAAGTGGGGTGAGAGTAACAGAATACAACCTGTGGTATTCTTTGACACTTAGTAAAAGGCTACTGGTCATGTAAATTTGACGGGACTTTTGGAATTATATATTTATACATTATGACAGCCGAATCCCCAGACCGAATTTCAGCAGATTGAGTACACCGATAAGGGACACAATAAGCTATTGCAAAATCTGCTTTGTAACATCACAGGGGGAATTACGGGATCCTGTAATACAAAGACAAGTCAGACATGTACTTCGGACTCTTGTACAAACTATATATGGGATCCAAAAACAAACCTACAAAATTGTTCGCAATTATGAAGATTATTATCCATTCAAATCCAAGTGAATAGTTCCTACTGTCTTTTTGTCTCGCCTGAATTAAATTAAGGAAGAGACTTAGTTGGTCACTATGCGTATGTGTGTGTGTGCATGGTGGTTGTATGTGCGGTGCGTGTGGTGTGCGCGTGTGTGGTGTACATCTTCTGTTAGGCAGGATTATCTTCGAACGGTAAGTTAAGTGCATTGCGACCAAAATGTTCAGGTAGCTCGAGGTTGGTTGAACACGATCTATTGAAGTCACTGATTTGAAGTAAGGTAGTTAAGCCAGCTTATTTAATTTATTGTTTAGGCTCGCTAGCAAGATTACTAATGAACTGTAAGTGCTATTGGTGACTTTGCTTCGGGCACAAATAGATGAGGGATATAAGGTAGATTGAAATGATCAGATTTTCAAAATTTGTCGATTTTCCGAAACGGGTGAAAATGGTCTCCCTTCAGTCCCAAAACTTTTAAACAAAAGATTGGGGGGTCATGTAGGTCCATCATATGTACCTAATTTGCATAATTCATGCGAAAACTTCAAGTGATGGATTTTCATGAAAAATGGTGGGTATGGTTACCTTGAGTTCCTAAATTTTTTATCATGGATTCAGGGTCACGGGAGTCATTAAACATGTCTAATTTGCATAATTTATGCATAATTTTAACCAGTTGCCCCCAGATTTTCGTGGAATGAGTTAAATTCGCCTAAAATTTGCATATATTTAGGCAATTTTTGTCCCTAAATTTGCATAATTTAGGCGAACTTAGTCACATTTCCACAGGGACTTTAACTCCTTTAGTAGACATTGTCAATAATCGAGTCCTTTCAAATTTGAATTGGCACTGATTAGTAGGCTGTTCTGTTGAATGCTATCACCAAAAATATTTGGTTAGGCAACACATGGAATGCCTTTGTAATTGTTTGCATGGTGACTAAAGAAGTAATACACTGCTCGGGCAAAACCAGGCGAGGACAATGGGGCGATCGCCTTGTTTTGATTCATAATGGTTTGCAAAACATGGACGATGGAGGGTATTGAATCGGTTCCCCATGTGAGGTAATGATCCTCCTTCTTGGAAGTAAATTGAAAATCGCAACAATTTGCTAGGACACCTCAACAGTTTGGCAATGTGGGATTTGATATGTCTCTGTCACCTGTGGTAGTTTCAAGCCAATCTGTTACATGACCATTGGTCGTCAAGACACTATGGATATGTATGGAATATCTGATATTGCCTTACAGGGTTACGCTTTGTCGGCACAATATCGATGATGGGATTTGACCTGAAGTACCTTTGATTGTTCTCGCATAGGCAGTTGTGCCATCAGTGACACTGTGGAATTATGTAGGTCTTTGTGTTTTCAAGACGTTTCAACATCCCCAAAATTTACCATAATAAGAACTTTCATTAAGGAAACATTCATGATGGACCACATCAATGTATATTCTTTTTCAGGATAACAGCGAGGGGGCACTCCCAGCTGCAAAATGTTGCATTCATCAAGTTCTTTCAACAGCATTCGATGGATTAGGCCATATATAGAGTTTGGAATCTCTTCCGAATGCTGGGTTTATTTACAGGGCCGGAGTGGGCTATGCCTGGGGGTCCATGAGGTTGACATGATGCAGTGTACCCATGCAGCATGTGGGTCTTGAATTTTTGGGAAGGTTTCAGGTTCAAATTTCACTCATTTTCAGGTATTTGTGTTATGTAAAAAGTTAGTAATTCAATGTGCAAAACCGCCAGGTTACGTACAATGAAATCCCATTAGATATCATGGTTGAATGACAAGTATTTTTTAATTATTTGATATTTATATATTTTTATATTATTTTAATTATATTGTTTTATCATTTTTCCTACTTAACTTACAATGGCAAAGTTGTCTTTTGGAAAAAAAAAAATATTTCCCCCACCGTCTGACACTGTCTGTAGTTTTGAATTTTATTTCAAATTGTCCATGAAAGTCTGTCGCACGGCCATTATTTGGAATGCCTCAAGCACCACAGAAAGTGGCGCGTGCGCCACTAGTTGAGAAGGCCCGGTCTAAACCCTGGAATTTCCACATTTTCGTCTAGGACCAGTGGCGGTGACCAGGATACTGTAACGCCGACAGTGACTCAGATCAAGATAGATCTCTCGTCGCTGTGATGCCGCCGAGTGCACCAGGTTTGTTCTACAAGTTTATGAAATATTACTGGTGTAATGTTTCTTTTTCTTTGGCATTCTAGGTGTCATCGAGCTAATGACCATGTTGTTTAATAGCACATAACATATGAACACCTTAGGAAGGCCTCACACTGTACGGGGTTCAAGCCAAAGTACTTGCAGTCAGGCAGACAGACTCTGCAACCAATCAGCGAATGCGCGTGGTCAATTGTGAATAGACCACAAGCATTCACATGTGGTCACTGTATCTTAGGGCGTACACTGGGGAAACTTGCAGCAGATCATTTCACAGGTTGGGTCTGGGATGTTCTCTGAGGATTATGGAAGACGTTGGACCACTTTTAAGTGGAATGTTTTCCACTTCAGTAGAACTATACGGTGTGAGGGCAGGCTCGACTATCTGAGGTGTCCCTCTCTACCCTTCTTGTGATTTTGTTCGCTAAATTGCCACTTCAGGAGAGACTGGCGGATCAATTTGTCATGTGTTTGTATGTTATGGGATGTGTTTGTGTGTAGGTCACACTTTCATTAGCAGGATAGGATTTCTTCGAAAATCGCTGTTTGGTGAATGATTTGGATGAAGTTTTGTAAGTGGTTTGCACTCAACTGATTAGATTTTGGGCACAAAAGTCACAAATAAGTAAGGTAAGTATCACTTATTTCAGGTCGTCTCACTGAAAACCCCCCAAAAGTCAGAAAGAGACTCACCCAGTGTCACTTTTTTTACTGTGTGTGTTGGTGTTATGTCACACTTTCTGTTTGTAGGATTTCTCCCAAACTGTAGTCTTGAAATGATTGGGCAGAATATGTATTGTGGTTGGCGTTGACCACAACCTGATTAGATTTTGGTCGGAATCACTATTAGTAGGGAATTAGCTTTCTATGTAATTCACTGTTCAAAGATAACGGACGGACCGTATTATAGGTGCTTGGTGATTGTTTGTGGAACATAGGTAAAGGGGTAAAACAGTCACAATATGCTATTAAGTGTCTGATTTGCAGAGTGATGCAAACTTGAATATTTTCACAAAAAGGTAATTTGGTGTGTACCTTTCCTGAATTTTCAACAAAGATTTGGGGTCAATGAGGTCATTAATGTGTCTCTAATTTGCATAATTAACATGAATGAGGAAGTTTGGTGATCTTCATGAACATGGTGGGTATTTATGGTTCATCTTTAGTTCCAATTGTTTTTTATCATGGATTAAGTGTCACTGGAGACATTTAATGTCTAAGTTGCCATAATATTTGCAAAATTATGAAATTTGTTGGATCCCATGAAAACTTGTGGGTATCGCTTACCTTTAGGTGTGAAATTTTTTTTAAAATAGATTGAGGATCACTGGAGGTCACTAATTTAGAGTATTAGGAACAGTAGACTAAAAACGTGTAGTAAATGACTTGGCCTTTATATGCAAAATTATATCATTACCTCATGTTCTTTTTTATTTTTCAGGAGGAAACAGTGATGAAGATTTTGCCCGCCAGGTACTGGTGGCAGTTTTGAGGCATATGTATGCTTCATAGGAAGTGACCTGCCCATCTTTGGGGAGGGAAAATATCCCGCAGTCAGCCTTCGTTTGAGGTGAGTGGCATACTTACGCCTACCATTACATTGGTGAGGGGATGTTTAGGTCAAGTTATTGATATGTTTGGCCACCCCATTCGCCCTTCTTTTTTGCCAGACTTTCGTCTGCAACGAGTGTTTTTCGGCATGGAATAAAAAAGTTCACACAAAATTTCAACCAAAGGAAGTTGTCCGGTTGGTGAAACGTTTTAGAGAGGAACACGCTACTCATCCAGATTCGTGGAGAATAGAAGCATTTTGGGAAGAGTTGTGTTCGTTTCGCGATGTTTTGCGTCGTTTTTGTTTCTCCTTGTCGCCCGTCGCGCTGGTACCGTAAGTACGTTTCCTAACAGCATAGGTGCGGCAAACGTAGGGAGGTGTGTGTGTACTCCCGTTGCCTAACAGTCACTTGTGTGGTGTTACACATTTGGACATGTCTCTCACCTCTGCGGAGATTCGCTTGTTGGGCTTTGGCATTGTTTTGGGGGGTTGTTGTTTGTTTGTGGGTCATAGGTTGGTCAGTACCGGATTTCCTCCTCCCCTACCTCACCCCTCCTCGGGTACCTACTCCCAGTCCCGTCCCGGGGGGTCTTTGTCCCCTCCCCGTCCCTTCCCGGGCCCGGGGGGGGGTGGTGTTGGGGGTGGTGGTTTGGTTGCTGCGCGTGGGCGCGTGGGGGAAGTTTCGGGTGCGGCGGAGACGAAGGAAAGAGAGAGAGACGGAGAGATAGGTATTGATGTTTATAGGAAGGTTCGGCTGTTCAAATCCTGGGAGGAGCATCACAGCCCGGTGAGAGACCATCGGTCTGCAGCAGACAACCCGCTGGATCAGCAGTAGCAGCAGCAGTGCGCGTTGCCGGAACGACGTCGGCCCGGCAAGGTGGTTCCACGCTGCAGTATGACAGCCGTGGGAAGCGCTGACTGTTTGTGTGTCCCGTATCGGGACCCCCATGGTCGACACGGTGGCGGGGGAGTTCCCGTAGGTGGCAGGGTGGTTTTCACGGTCCGAAACCCCTGCAGTTCATCGGGGTGACAGCCGAAGAAGCCAAGGAAGCCAAGGAAGCAGAGGTTTCAAGACCGCGGGGGGACTAGCTCCCCCAGGGCGGGTCTCGGGGTGATCAGGCCAGATTCGACCAAGGCTGTTGTAGAGTTCACATCCGCAGGGGAAAGGAGGAAAGGAACCTGGGATCGTCACAACAGCTCCGGAGGGCGGGCGGTCCCGAAACCCCAGGCGCACTTGGAGCGCCAGGTCGGGCGGAGAACGAAAGACGGCCGAACCGACCGTCACTCTCGGGTTGGATCCGGTAGGTTGGAAATCGTTGGATTTTTGGATCCTGGGTGTCAGTGGGGGCGCCCCCAACGGGCGGCTTAGGCTGATCGAACGACCACGGGAAGTCTGGGGGCTCGGTGGATCGGATACCGCGGTCCGGATCCGAGGAGGCGGTCTACGGCCGGTGGAACGCCGGCGGAGGCGCCCGGCGGCTTAGGCCGGCCGAAAACCGACCACCAGGAGCCGCGGGACTCTGGTGGGTCGGATAAAGAGGAGGTCCGGGACTCGAAGGAGAGGCTCTACGGTCGGCGGGCGCGGGTTGGAGCGCCGGACGGATTTGGCCGGCCGACAAACGACCAGGGGGAGGAGCCGGGGGACTCTGGTGGGCGGACACGAGGTCCGGACCCGAAGGGGCGACGGCCTCGGTTTAGGGCCGGCGGGGCGCCGGGTCGGGTTTGCCGGCCGGCTTGCCCGGCCGCACAGACCACAGGGAGCCGGGGAGCTCCGGTGGAGTAGACACCGAGATCCAGATCAGTGAGGGGGCGGACGGCTCGGTTTTAGGGCGCCGTGGCGGGAGCGCCCGGCGGTCGGCTTCGGCTCCGGCCACAACCGACCATCTGGAGCAGGACAGGCTCCGGGGGGGTAGACACCGAGATGGGACTCCGGGAGAGGGGTCGACGGCTCAGTTAGGGCGCCGGCGAAGAGCCCGGCGGCTTGGCACGGCCCGAACAAGGAACACTGGAGCCGGGGGGGCTCCGTTGGGTCGGGCACCGACGGATCCGGAATCCGAGGGTTGTGTCGACGTGCGGCTCGGTGTTTAGGGCGCCTGGGAGCGCCCAGTCAGCTTCGGCCGGGACAACCACAGGAGCAGGTGCTCAGGTGGACCAGACACCGAGATCCCTATTGAGAGAGGGGGCGCCGGCAGGGCCGCAGCAAGATCGCTTCGGAGGGCCCCGACCGACCACCGGCGATGCTGGCGGTCTGACACCGAGTCCGGTCTCCGAGAGGGGTCAACGGATCGGTTAGGGGAGCACCCGGTGGCAGGAGAGAGGGCGGGTGGAAAGACCCAGCAGTCCAGAGAAGGTTGTGACGGGCGGCTGGTTCTACGCTGGTTGGGGCCGCGAGGCAGCGCCAGGTGCTTCAAACGGACGGTCGGATACTAGGGCGCATGCAGGGCACGCGGTCGGACTCAGTATAGGGAAGGGGGCCAACACCGAGGGCCAGGGATTCCGTTGGCCCGGTAGGTCGGTCACGAGGTACGGACCTCATGAAAGGCCGACGCTGGAGGTTGGGGTCCCGGCGAATGAGAACGCCCAGGCAGTTTTTTCCAGCCTGCCGAACAGACGGCACTCTCGGTTCGGATTCCTGGGCATGGGTCGGCTCGGTAGAGAGGCCGCGAGATTGGCTCTGCTGGGGGGGGGGGCCCGGCGCAATGGAGGAGCACAGACCTTTTTCAGCCGACAAGATCCGATTTACATCTGGGCGCGGCAGAACCAATCGCCAATGGGACTCCGACGGATGGCAAATGGCTCGGTCGGGGGCTGGGCGCAGCGGACAAGCGGCAGAGCGGACCGGCCATCTCGAGGGCTTCGAAGGTCAGATCTCGAGGCACCCAGGGGCCGCTCGGTTGGCTCCGGCGGCCGAATCAACCACTAGGAGACAGGGCTCCAGTGGCTGCGAACACAGAGGTCCAGGACCCTGAGAGGGGACACGCTCGTTTGGGGGGTTTGGCGCAGGAGCGCCGTCGGGCTTCAACTGGCCGAACGATCGGCAGCCCAGAGGCAGAGTGTGCACGTTGGCCGGGTCCTCAACCGGTGAGGGGTTTCGCCAGAGGCAGGCCCATGATGCCAGCTCGGGGAGGAGTGCACGGTGGGACTTCTACCCTTTTGTGGGGGCGTCAATGCAGACACGGCAAGTCGAAACGTCAGGAGGGTCGGCCTCCGGCCATCGCCGCCGACCTCGACCTCTAAGATGAAGGGGAGGCCGAAGACAGAGGCGAAAGCGAGGTTGTTTACGCAAAGTCCTCGTCTTCTCGGCGGAGCGGAAAGCACCACCGCGGAGGGTATTCGCCGTCCGCCCAAGGACATTCCGGGTGGTGGGTCCCGTGCTACCAGCCATCCCGATCCTCCTCAAGCGGGGGCGGGTGGGGGGCGACGTTCGGAGCGGCCCTACCATTGCACAGGCCCCGTTCACGGCGATTTCCTAGCGTTCCGCGCTTACAGGGGGCATGACTACCGATTGGGGTCCCTACATTCAGCCTCCCGACGGCCCCCGGCGATCTTACACGGGGTCCTGCAGCCCATCCTCGCTTTCTGCGAAGGAGGGCATCACAGTCGTCGCCCACCGATTGGCTGGGGTGGCCCCGTCGAAAGCGGGGCCGAAATTGCTCATAACACGCGGAATCGAGCGTCTAGGACGTTTTGCCGCGGCTCTGCAGCGTTAATCCTGCCCTACGAGCATTCCCCGCCAGGGCCGGGACTCGGTTCCTTGGTTCCGGCGGCCCACTATGATCGATATTCACGATCTCTGCCGTCGCGGCGAGCGGCCGCTGCGGCGCAGTCTGTTGGTCGATCCGCCCAAGCCATGGGGTCTCGGCTATTACTGTCCTGCTGGACGGAGCCACATAGGTGGCGGCGGTGGACAGAGCTAAATGGGTGGCTGCGGGTATATAGTCGCTTTTTTGCGACCCCTTCCCAGGGCGACAGTGGACCAAGACGCGTCGCTTGGGTGCGGGGCCAGCTTTAGGACGACGGCCCTTTGGGGGAATCAGCGGCAAGGGCCAGCAGGACCGGTCCCATCGAAGACCGTTCGTCGTCTCTTCGTGGCAGCTAGCATGCGCGACTTCAGACCCTCTGCTTCCGGACCCTTTTCCGGCTCGGGCAGATGGGTTGGCTGTGGTACCACGGCACCTGCGCCCTGTGTCTCTTCTGCGGGGGACGAGCCAAAAGGGCTTTCCGAACAAGCGGCCGTTCCGGGACGGGAACGGTTTGCGGAAGTCGCAACATCCTCGGTTTTGACCCCGGGGTTGCTCGGTAGTGCAGGCGAGTGTCATTCGTCTTGGCCATCTTCTACCAGGGGAATCAGGGTCTCGACGATCCGGGCCTTCCGCTCAGCCCTTGCGGCGATACATCACGGTGTTCCGGAGGGGTCATCCGTCAACGGCGATCAATTTTTGGCTTCCGCATCTCCGCCGTGCAGCGATTGCTCTCGAGGCCCGTCTAGACAGAAGTCGTGAGGGAAGCGGCGGCGTGGAAGATTCCAACCACCTTTGTCGAGCTATGGGGGGGGACCGACGCGGGTACAAGGAAGGGCAGTTGCCGTAGCGGCTCTGACTACTCAGCATCCGCCTTACACGGCGGCGCGGCACGGGCCCACCACCCGAGCGCCATGTGCCTAGAATGGTGCATGCGTCTAAGGGTAAGTAGAGTAGGTGAAATAGATTCTACAAAACAGTACGGGTTTGTGGATCTGTGAGACTACGAATTCTTACCCCTTATACGACAGTCCCTCCCATCCATTCCCCTCTCCCGGGCCGTCGCGACGTCCACACATTCGCTTCCGGGGGTAAACCGAGAATGCGGACGCCTAGCCTGGAAAACGAGAAGGGCGATGGGGGGAAAACCGTGGGGTACGATGTTAAAATGCCAGACTCTCGGTAGAATATTGAGGGGGTGATGGTCGAGTAAGGGTAAGTATCGTAGCTCAAAAGTCAACAAAACCGGATGTTTTGTAGAGTCAAAGGTTATTGAATGGTTGGAGAATTCAAGGTCAAGAGCTCTCATTGATTATGAGATAACGCATGCCAGAATACAAATGTTTTACACAGCACACCCAAAAAAAAAAATTTTGCGCCACAGCCACATCGCACATTGAATTACTAGCTTGAGATGGCGGGTTGGGGGTTCATCTTATAATATTCATGAATAAACATCACTAAATCTAGAGTCGTCATTAGTCATGTGACCGCCAACCCCCAGTGGAGGTCACATGTTGTCATATTGTTCAGTATCATATATATGAGTTATTGCCCAAATGTGATTTCAGCATACTGTGGAAGGATTGTTCCCCCAAACAGACCTGTCTATCATTTGGCTGGGTGTTGCGAGACAATTTGCTTCCTAAATGAATATAACAAGGTGTGGGAACCGGAGAGAGAACAGTCTATTATATTTTTTGGGCATTATGATTGGAGAGAGTGTGATATGTCAATGCGAAATTCAGTTTTCTAATACCACCTTGGAAGGACCTTCTGCCGCGAATTGTGGCTGTGACGCTTACGGTAGCATTGACTTTCAGCTAAAATGCAGAAACCACAGCTCTACTGTAAGCCTTGGGACACCCTGAGACAATAGAAGTGGGTGACATTACTCATTATGAGGAAGAGGACAAGAAGCTGTGTAGCACTTACAGCATATGCTTGTTACAAATAGGTTTGTCTGTGCGCTCATGTTTATACAGTAAATGGAATGATTGTGAACAGTGAATCTTATTAGACTGCAAAAACAGCGGTGTTGTCAAGAGCAGGCAGGGAGCTGGATGTTAGTTTTCCAGCAGACATATACGGGCTTATCCACACTATGTTCCGTACGTAATGTTTTGTCCCGTACGATCCACATTTAATTTGCTAATAAAATTTTGCAGTCAGTGAAATGCCAGTTCAAAATTTCCTACAGGTTTTTGGGGGCGATCTCTTGATGAGAACGTCAAAGAATGCAACAGGAAAAAATGTTAATGCATTGAAAAATGAAAAAATTGTGAGTACGGGAATTGATATGGGACCCAGCAATTAGCATATTCATGATGTACCCACAAACATAATATGTGTTAGAATGAGTGGAAGGGGATAAAGGGCATCATGTCTCCACAAAACTAATATCAATTATGAGAAGATAGGATCCAAATGTCTGTACGTCACACTCAATTTAATTATGCTAATTAGCCGGCTGTGGTTGCTGGAAACAGGCAAAAATGTTCCCACAATGTTGAAATCTGAACTTCAATCTGTTAGCTTGACCTTGGATATTGATAACTGGGGCTCCGTACATATGAAAATTTGGCCTGCCCATTATGTTGCAACTGGCATTCTCGCTCAATACAGGGATATGACCAACCCATTCAATGTACATGACCCAAGGGATGGACTACTGGCTGGATAATCTCATGTGCAATGTCCGAGCTGGTGATTGCACTGGTGATGTGCTACCACCTCAATGGTATCGTACAGCGCTACGAGATGCTCAAGACAGAGGAGATACCGCTCCTGGAAGATGCAAAGTTCTCCCCTCGGTTAGGTATCTTGAATCCGATGGTCATGTAACAGGACTGTGCCTTACGGTACACTCGGAGTCGACTGAACTTCTATGTGGAAAGTTCATGACGAGCACATAGTTTTTGTGTGTATTGACAGTTTTGTGCATTCACCTCAAGCACTTGTTCACAACTTCGGGTGGCTGGGGCATGTGTGCCATGATCACTAGTTCCAAAGGTTTGGGAGGAGCCTCTGTTGCTGAAGACAAAACTAGCCTGGCCATGCTATTTTAGCCATAAAATTAAAGGCAGAGTGGTATCAGTGAGCTTGAACAGCATTCAGAGTTTCCCTAGGGACTGTACTGTACTGCAGTTGCATGGCGAGGTCTGTGGTATTCACGTAGGTTCACGGTAAACACAGTGAGTTGTAGGTTTGATGGGGCTTGTTCTGAGATATTTGTAATAAGTCATGTGGTTGACTGTGATACAACCGATCCTGGAGTTCATGATCGTCTTTTGGCATGTGGTCCTACCAATCGTGTGGACAGTGACCTTGAGCCCTCAGCAGTGCTCAGAGGGAGGGTGATTGGTGAAGGGATTGTCAGTCAGAATCACTGTACTACATCGGCATTCCATTTCCAATCTTCAGGATCTAAGTTTCGGTCATCAAGAAGATCCCGAATGTTTACACCAGAATCCACCTGGATGGTTCTCATATACATTTCATTAGGTGATTGGCAATAATACATTTTATTGGTAATTGATGTTGTTTTTGACACTTTCCTTGACACTATAGCTCCCTGATAAGGCAATTTGTGCGACATAGGCAGTTAATGTTGACTAGCAAAGACGTGTGTACAGATCATGTTTTCCATATCCCCTTGAGCAAGGTTAGGTATGGAATTTGATTGCCTCCTGCCGTGGGTAGCGTATGTTGGATGTATTATGCCACGAACATTTGTCCTGTTTGAGCTTCTGAGCTATTGGTTCACTAGGATCCAAACCTGTTCAAGGCCCAGCAAGGGTGCAGACCTGGATATTGCACCTTATAGTCAGCTGCCAAACCCTACACAAGTTCACAGAAAAGCAATGCCTCTTCGGTGGTACTACAGGTGGGGGGGTGGGGTAATCACATTGCAGGCAGCAACTTTGCCTACACCTGTGGTTTGTCCATGTCCATTCCTCGTAGCTGGGTTGAGCTAACAAAGAAGGCAAACAGGGACCATTTCAAGTCTTTGGCTTTGGTTGACCTCGAAGCGGATTTGAACCATGATTTCTTGGGTGAAAGTGGAAAGGCTGAGGCCCTTCCCAATTGTGCCAACCACGCGATAGACTAGAAAGCGAAGGCGAGTTTTGCCAATGCTTACCAGAAAGGAAAGGGTTTCTTAGTTGAGCCTTGGTGACTTTCTGAACTTGCTGAAATCATTTCACTGTAGTGTAGCTCACTATGGTTCAGGGGCCACTTCAAGTCACTAATATCCCCACTCAGTCATCAGTGATTGTATCTATCTGCTTTGATCATGGGAGTTAGTAAAGGACATAGCCACAGAAAACATCCTTCCTTCCTGAAGCGTAACTGTTTTCTACTAAGGAAGGTCATACCTACTGGCTCTATAAAGGTGGTCTATGGCTTGTCAATACTAGGGCTTAAAGGCCATGGTCATGTAAAACATAACTGGGACTTTGGATACTTTATTTAGCACGTATGATTAGAGAACCAGATAAATTTTCAGCCGAGTGAGGTGTATCGATAAGGCACAATCAGTTACTGCAAAATTTGCCTTGTGACATCATGGGGGGAACCGCAGGATCCCCTTTAATACAAAGTCAATGTGAAACATGTACTTTTGTAAAATCTTGTACTCGAACGGAATTATAAATGGGATCCAGATGAAAACCTCCAAATTTGTTAACGATATACTAGAGAGAATCTCATACATGTATAGGTAATACCCTCTTCGTTTCCAATTTATCATGGCGAAAAAATGCATTTACTGTGTAGGTTCTATGGGCGGCCTTTTGCATCGTTCCACCCGTGATGTCATAAATTCCTTGAATTTCTCAAAAGTTAATTGAATCTCTCAGACAAGGAACATGCAGAACCAAATTTGAGATGTGTGCCTTTAAAAAAGCACCATTTCCATCTGTGGCAGGCTGCAAGTTTTCAAGGATACCAGGACAGCCAACTCTTTCTCATTCTAAGTGTATTAGGAGCCATCATTGGGCTCTAATCTGATATAGAACAAAAATTCCCATTTATCCCATTGTTAGGCAGTGGCTAACGACACTATCAGCTTCCAGTGGATACGTCCTAACATAGTCTAATTAACCTGCCCTGCTTCATATCTTACGTGTAATTTAAAACTTACTCACTCATTCACGTGTAATTTAAAACTTACTCACTCATTCATCAATGTCCATGTGGTAGGAAAACCCTTTTGGTTTTGTGTCCCTGATTTCTTCTCATGAGGTGACTAGAATAAGAGAGTTACAACCTAACCTGTGTTTTTTGTGCTCCTTAAATTATGGCTTCATCAAGGGTCAAAGCTGACCTATCCAGAAGTTAATGCTTGACCAAGGGTTAATTTGAGCAATATGCATCGAGCAGGGAATGAACATGTAGTGCGTTCTTTGGCCCACCTCCATCATGGACATATCTGGATTGAAAAAAAAAGTTCTGGAATCTTTCTTCATAGTAGGCTAGTGTCATCAGGGTCTATCTGCTGTGTAGCCCTTCCTATTCCTGTATGTAGCCCTACACGGAGACTGTTCTCTAATAGAATCGGGCTCGTGCGAATCTCCTTATTCAGTATCAGCTGACCACAATGGCCCAATCAGAAATCAGAATAATTATCAAGTATGAACTGGACATGGCAGGCGGGTAAAAACGCCGATTTTGTTATATCACTGCAGAAACCCCTTTGTGGACCTAAGTTAGAGGAAGCACATTAA
Source organism: Sclerodactyla briareus (assembly GCA_026419785.1). Taxonomy (NCBI): domain Eukaryota; kingdom Metazoa; phylum Echinodermata; class Holothuroidea; order Dendrochirotida; family Sclerodactylidae; genus Sclerodactyla; species Sclerodactyla briareus. The sequence goes on along the minus strand of JAODTK010005610.1, from coordinate 3,961 downwards.
ATTTAATTGTCCATGTTACCTCCAGTGACCACTTGAAATGACCTTCATGCTGTTTAGGACTTAGGACACGTTCCCCCTCCACCTAGTTTAGTTCAAATCCGACGAAGTTCAAAAAATTGCGGAAAAACACAAATTTTGACCTCGGGTGACCTTCAATCAATGTCATGTTTCAGGACCAACTTTTGTCCCATGCCCCACCATTTCTTGTGAAATCAGACTAACTCAGTATTCTTGTGTAAACCTGCAAACAGAGGGCACCAGACATGCAGTATGCCCACTTTTGAACTTACCCGAGATTTCATCGGGCGGACATGTGTACCAAGCTTCAGATCCAATCGGACAAAGCGTTGGAAAAGTTATTGCACTAATGCCTAAAGTTCCGGTGGTAGCGGCGGAGCCTTGGACGGCGGGGGCTACACACCCAAAACTATAATATCTGGACACTACTTGTGTCGTTCAGGTGTTGCAGGGATGTAATAAACAACATCCACTCCACTAACCTCTTATATGATCATTTTGCTGACAGCATATCTATTCATCCCTGACCCTGAAAATCCATCGCGAGCTGGTGATGGATTTTAAATACAGAATTCAATGGAATATTTGCCGATACATTGTCTCGCTCGCTAACACTTAGCAAAAGATAACTGATAGAAAATAGCCGTCCTAATGGTTTTGTGAACAGGTTAGATCAATTCATTAATACTGCAATTTCCATCGACCCATTTATTAAAGTCGGTAAGGACGAAGTATTTTTGGAATAATCGGAAAATAACCGGTATTCCATGGAAAAAAGTTGCCAGACACTCCCCCTGTAACCACTTCCTCAGGCTGTACAACTGAAATAATGCCCAAGTTGTTCACAAGTTAAGAGGATAATCACACACCAAACGCGTAGCATGAAGCTTACAATTGTGATGAAAATCATGCTGGAGTATAGCCCTCGTTACGAGAATGATGATGATGATATCGTTAAAGGCAATTTCAAGCCAAATTAATACCCCTTTTTGGTTTGTCATTAATGTTGAAGGAATAAAAAAATCATGTAAAAATATACATTGTTCCAGGTTTATAGCATGTTCGGGTGGGAAGATTGACTTCCCAAATTTCATATAATTTGTGATTTGGGCAAACTGGCCACCTTATAGATGTCATATCCACCAATTATAAAGGAAAAGTTAAGACATAACACCTTTTCCTTTAAAATTGGTTAGATATGACGTCATCGAACGTTGCCAATTTGCAAAATTGCAACTTCGCAGTGATAAAGAATAATCTTTAAAAATTGTAACTTATATAACCGAACATGTATGATCCTTAAACAAGTTTGATTGCAGATTTTCAATGCACAAATCATCTGACATTTAAATATTTTTGGATGGACTTGCCCTTCCCCTAACATTGCACTGCATATCTGATAGCCCCTCATCCAATGCGCCAACCATGATGCTCAACAATAATGATGGACTCTCCATGCTCATCTTTTTTTTGTTTATTCCAGGAAAGACGATGATGGTGTGAGCTGTAGATCTTACCAGCCTCTGCGCTACATACAATGACTGTCCCGTGGGACAATCCCTTCATTGTGCCTGTCGCTCGGCTAGTACAGGGTGGCAAAGAACATGTCAGAGATGAAAACCTGCCAAAGGAAGTGAGTCATGCTAATCAAGTTCGCTTCTTCCCCGATGTCAGGGGTGTGAGACAGGGGTGTGTTACACTGGCCACCACCAACTTTTCAACACGTGTATGGACTGGATTTTGGACAGGTTGCGAATAGTACCGACTGCGGGTTCTCATTCGGTGGGAATTCAACGATGATGCTGCAATAAGGCTAGGAGTCCATAGATGCGGTATGCGTATGCGAAAAATCGCAAATTCACGTGAACTGAGCAGGGGGTTAGGGGTTTGAATATGTTCTTTTTAGTTTGCAAGTAGTAGATAGATATCGGTTCCACAGGAAGCCAATAATTCCATAAATAAAGGCAAACCAATGCTGGAATAAGCGAAATAAGCACAGTACCAATGCGGTATTGCGGATGCCATATCACCGCGAATATTAATTTATGGAGTATATCCTTAAAGCCAAGCAAGGGGACAATGATGCAGGGCTGTTGCCTTTGATGAATCTTTTGGAATCACTATAGTGTTTTCTCTCATGAAACAAACGTTCGTTTTCGTAAATATGTGATTTGAACATCGAGCCCGGGGATACGCATATACACAATCATGAATCCCGGCCTTACTCGTGAGTTTGTAGATTCTCTGGATGAGCCATTGGAACACTGGCGGGAGGCGAATCTTTGGGCGTCAGATTGTCATCGACCAGACTCAGATCCAGTCTTTTGCGGCGGAGATCTTGCCCACTGAGGTCTGTGTGAACAAGATCCGGTGGGTTGGGCCGACAGCCGGGATGCTCCGTAGCTCATGGTTGGGGCAGCTGAGGGTACTGGGGATTTGGGGGAACGGGCGGGCCCGTAGAGGTCGTCGGGTATTGAAAGCGGTAGGTGTCCGTATTGTGGCTAGAGGCCCTCCAGGCAGTGCTCCCAGAATGAGTGAGCGAAGTTCACTAGGACCTTTCTGAATAACAGAGCCTGTTGTACTACTCCCAACGATTATATGTGCACAGAGCCTGTGTATCTCTCTTAAATGTGCACAGAGCCTGTTTACCCCACTGGTTGGATATGTTCACAGAGACTGTCCACCCCATCCTATATGGCGCCCCGGCCTGCTCACTCCCTTTGCTTACTGGCACCGAGACAGTTTACCTACCGCCTTTGTATATGTGTCACAGAGCCTGTTACCCCTTGTTGTAATTGTGCAGCCGTTTTGCCCTTGTTATATGTGTGCAAAACCTGTTTCCCCACCCCTGGTATATGTGCACAGAGCTTGCTCTCTCTGTTTTATATGTTGCACAGATTCTGTTGACCCCTCGATATATGTGCACATATTCTGTTTACTCCTTGGCATACGCGAAGTCCTGTCTCTTTACTCTCCTTGTATAAAGTGCACAGATCCTGCCTTGTCCTCTCCCCACCTTTGTGTACACTGAGACTGCATCCCCTCTTTGGTATTTGTGCACAGATTCTGTTACCCCCTCCATATATTGCATTTATACCGTAAACAAGATGGAAGATTAGGGATCATCTTGATCTAACTTTGATGGAGCTGAGACAAATTTGAGGTGATTTAATCGAGTTTTTAAAATGGTTTCATGGATTTGATGTCTTTTCTTTCACTATTTTGTTGAGTTCTCCAACACATTAGGGGTCATTGCCTCAGGCTTCAAGGCAAAAACGCTGTAGATGTGGATGAGTGAATAGTCCTTCCTGAAGATGTTGTTCTGTCTCAGAGTGTGGAGCATTCAAGAACAGTCTTGATTAATTTTAGCTCAAACCAGCTATGCTGGTTGAGCTGTTGTGATGCCCTTCACTCATCTATCTTTCAGATCTATCTCTCTATCTGTCTAGCTAGCTTTCTAGCCATCTAGCTATCTATCTAGCTCTCTGTCTGTCCTGTCTTCTGTCTGGCTGTCTGTCCTGTCTGTCTGTCTGTCTGTCTGTCTTTGCAACAGGCTCCTCCTCTTTTCAGGCTCTCCTACTTTTGACATTGCCTCCTACTCTCTACATTTTTTTCCTGAACAAATCTACTTTTCTCCTACGTTCTCCTACTTTTGATTCCTTGACGAAGTCAGAGTATCTATGCATAGTCATGACATGTGTGTGCGTGTATGTGTGTAGTAACGCTGGCTTTTGAACACGATAACTCGAGACCCCACTTATGGATGAAGCTCATACTGGTATATGGGTTCCCGTTCCCCATGCTCATACATGAACCCTATTGTTTTGGGGTCATGTCAGAAGGTTCATCTGAGGTCCCCAGAGGTCAAAGTCTGAACAACCTTGTGAACACGATAAGTCCAGAATGTTCGGTCCTGATCAGGTTCAAATTGGTGTGTAGCTTT
>JAODTK010005609.1:0-152260 GCA_026419785.1 Sclerodactyla briareus | reverse complement strand
ATTGGACACATGATAGCTTGACTGACTTCTAACTTTTTGTGAGTAACAAAATGTAGCCCCCATCCACCAAGTTTCGTTCAAATCTCCAGAAGTTTGGAAAATCGAATACATATTTTTTGGCAATTTGACCTCCGATGACCTTGAATGACCTCCCATTTTTCGATTCACTATAGTCGTTCCCACCATTTCGGTTCAAATCTGACAAAGTTTGGAAATCGCATAAATTTCACAAATTTGACCTTTGCTGATCCTTGAATTGACCTCCCCATTTTTCGGGATCAACTATAGTCCCAACCCACCCAGTTTCGTTCAAAGCGACTAACTTGGAATTTTCGCGAAAATTATGCAAATTAGCGGCCCCCAGCAGTACAGTGATGCCCACTTCCGCACTCATCCCAAGATTTCACTATGGCGGACAATTGTCCAAGTTTCAGATCAACAAGTTTCAGATCAAGCGAAAGAGTTTTTTATTGCGCTAACGGGCAAATCTTCCAAGCCCGGGGAATTATGCAAAGTAGCGGACCCCGTTCATGTGGCGACGCCACTTCGAACTCATCCGAGAGTCCACTAAGGCGACATGTGTGCCCATTCGGCTCAAACGGACAAAGTGTTAGAGGGTTATTGCGTTAACAGAACGCGGACGCGCGGCGGAGACGGCGAAGCCAAAACCATATAATATCCCCCGAAGTGGGATATAATTAGGTGGTAGGTCTAGTTCTTTTGGAGATAACAGTGCATGATATTATTGCCTGTCATGGTCCCCTTCCTCCTCATTTTTTCATGTCCCAACAATAGTTGGGTTCCAGACAACACTGGTGCCCTTGCTTTAAGTAGCTATTTGTCCTGGAGATTGGAGGAATTCTTGGGTAGTGGTAACAGGAAGGGGGGATGTAAATGTTCCTCCACCATTGGCTGAAAAGTAGGCTATACCCTTGCCTTTGGAAGCAAAATGGTAAAATAAGGTTTGTGAAAAACAGCGGTCATTTTGATTCCAAGGTTACGTGTCCTGATAGCAGATCATTTTCATGTTCATTTTCACTTGAGTGCAGGGGCGGTGCCTGTGCCCCCTCCCCCTGAGAGCGTCCCCTCATGGAGCAATCCACAGAAAAAACATTGAAAGGAAACATTTTTGGATAGATAATGCAGCTGTTCCTGCTGGAGAGGGGAAGTCATGATCAACTTCGCGAACTCAAGCATACAGTTTCAAGTATAGATATGATGAACTCCCCCCCCCCCCCCCCCCCCCCCCCCCCCCCGCCCCCCCCCCTCCACCCACCCACACTCTAACCTGTGTTTGACAACATGTCACCAATTCGGAAAATAAAATATATAAATATTGAGGAACCAGGCAAAAGGGGAAATGGCGCGGTATACATCGCGGCGTGACCCTCTACCTCTCGCCTTCTCAGGGACAATTTGGAGCCCCTCTCCCTCACATCGTCACTTCCTGTACCGCCCCGCCGAGTGTCAACCACACCATCTCCACCCCATTCATTGGCTACTGCTACGCAAGCGGCCAGTATGGGTTTTTTTAAATTGCAATCGCGCTACCATAAGGAGTTCCGAAATAGAAAAATTCAGACAACTTTTTCACTGAATGAAAAAAAGTCACTGGGGCTGACATTAAAAAGTTCACTTCACCTTTTTTAATGAGGAATCCCAAATTAAGAAGGGTATTAATCAGACCATGTTACCAAATGTGTTACACCGAACTAAAATTAAGTGGAACTAGTCCCCTGCAACAGTTCAAAGGCCTAATTCCTATCGCCTAGCTTCATGATTCTGTGACCCCTTACCAGAGGTGGGGGGGGGAGCCTGTGCTGCGTGGAGGGTGAATGGAGCGGGCCGGTAGTTCATATGGGGATAACCACTCAGTATGCCCAGTTAGTACACCTATACATGTCATTTTAAAACTGTTTGTATGTGCTCGTGGATCATTAACGTCTAATAGGAGAAAATCACTAGGTATGTATGCCTATTGGTGACCACAAAAAATAATAAAAAAAGGCCGAGCAATTATCACATGCTATCCAATGGCTTACACCTTTATACTGTAAAACTTCAGTGAAAGTTCCCTTGAATGTATTATCCTCTACTTCATCTCTACTACTCCATACTCTTATGACCTTTATACCATCCGTGACTCCTGAGCGCCAAATTCTTCTGACCAATAATACCGTTCGAGCTAAACTCCAACTTGTTGTGGAAAGTTGTATTCTATTTTTAGCAGTGGGGCTACAGCTCGGTCAAGCAGTGATCAGTCATCAGTGCCGTCTTTGTGGAGTAGTCTGCTTTCTGTGACATTCATTCATAAATTCCAACAGTAACATGCCATTGGTTGAATCTTGATAGGACCCAGTAAGTGCACATCTCTTGAAGAGGCTGCTGGGAGCAACTGGATTCACACTAATAATATCCAATGGAACATGGACGGGGAAAGTCCTAGGAGGGACCCCATTTTTGCGAAAATGGCGTGAAAAAGACTGACTGAATCTTGTTGTCCGAACGTCACTATGGTCAAAACAACACTACTACAATTTTTCTGCACAACAGTGGCTCGCCAGTAGGTGGGGGGTGGAGTGGAGGGAAGGGGCACGTAACCCCCTCGAAAAACACATGTGGTCCCCCGCAATTATTCCATAATTGTCCTCGTCCTGTTCTCTCCTCTCTCGTCTCCCCACATCTCCCCAAGCTCTATGGGACATTTCTGCCTCAGCGCCCCCCTAGTTTTATGCTATCTGTGAGGTTGAAAACATACAACAACATTCCCCATATGGACTTGGGAAAACTACAATCAACCTTTCTGGATTACTTCAAACCCTCAAGTTTAGCCTCTCGTCCGTTTCTTCCTCTCTCAAATCCATGCACAATTTTGAACTGCAGTATTAGCCTGGGCCTACAAGACTGCTTGAATTTCCACGCGTGTTTTCTCCAGGGGATACTCGGATGTTTCCCCCTCTCTACCTGCTATGGCATGACGTTATTATATCATGTTGGGCCAGTAGACTAAAGCTGGCTAAATGTCCTAAAATGTGTGCTGGGATCCTGATTTTTTTTTAAGATATTAGAAATTGTTTCACCTTGTCTTTCCTCTGCCAAACGTTGCCCATTCTACTCGAAATTTTCTCTGAAAAAAAATAGGGTTATAGTATTGACCCACACCATCAGACATGCCAGCCTGTGCAGTTACATAGTATCTGAGCGTGGCGCATCAAGGGAGTAGAACCGGGGGGGGGGGGGCGAGGGGGGTGGTTTGCCAGTACTTTTGTTTAACATTATCAAAGTCTCCAAAACTGCTTCATTTCTAGCACTTGGCACCATGCATCATCCCACAGTGGGTACCTTACAGGGGATTGCCCACCCTAATGTTCAGAATCATCCCTCCCTGGACCCTGACCCCATTGGTGTTTCGCCATTTCATACTTCGCCTCTCACCATAAAAGTTACCTACCCTACACCCTAATGATCATGTTGAGGCTTGAGCCCATGACAAGGTTAACTAGCTGAGAGTGTCACGTGATTCCTCTTCAAAAAGTGCAATGAATAGTATATAGAGAGGGCTCTATACTTCTCAGAACAAATGATTGGCAATGAACCAGAAAATAATAAATGGAAGAATTTGCAATGAAAAAAAACAACATGCTAAGCAGTTGCCAATTTTGCTATTCAGCTAAAGTTTATAATTGGACCCTGGGCTTGATTGGATTGTCACGTCCAGTTCCTTGTAAAGATGTTGTTTTATGGTTTGTTGTCAGATTGTTTGAGCACTGTGAGTATTTGTCCTTATTATATGTCTTTACCTCTTTCGCGGAGAAAATAATTGGTTGGGTATAAAAATGTTCAGGTCTCCGTCGGTCCAACTTCGATGGTGGTGCGACGAATTCGAGGTGATTTGATTACGGTTAAAATTGTTTCATAGGTAGAGGGCCTTCCATCCACTATTTCTCAAGTTTTTCCCAAATGTCTAATAGGAGTAATTGCCTCAAGCTTTTCGACAAATGCTGTTTGTAGGTGTAGATTTGGATATTCGTGAATATTTCTGCTCGAAGCGAGTCATTGATGAGTGGAAACGCTGTTGTTCTGTCTAAGCAGCATTCAAGAACAGTCTTAATTTTTTTTCACCAAGAATCGTGGAATGATTATTTAGGTCATCTGGGTTATTCTTCCTTCTGCATGGATCTTGTGGCTTCAGGGTATTCACTTTTCATCATGAAACCAATAAATGATGTGAAAATAATAATAATAACCATAGAAATTGTCATATGTTACAGTAAGACCCCTCTTTGTTCATACCCTTGTGAGGTCCTGCACTGTTAATCCTAAACAGGCAGTCCCCCTCTGTGGGCCTCTATTGTTTGCATTGAAGGATCCAGCTAATATACACACTGCTCTCAATAGGGACTACCTTTTTGGCTTTTCTTGGTGGATTTATTACTTGGGGGTCCAGGGGGTTGCAATGGGCTTTGGCAGTAGGTAGATCAGGTCGAGTTGGAATTTTGAATAATGGATATTCCATGGAAACCTTCACTTGGATTGTATGGATTTGAAAACAAAATTGCATAATGGTGTAAACCATGCTATATACAGGCTATTCTGTAAGTGGATGAATTGGGGGGTAATTTGTGGCTTGGAAATGTGCAAACGCACAGTATTTTAGAGGGCAATCCCCGGGGAGGGGGCGTAATTAGAAGTGACCAGCTAGCGAGTGTCAACCATCTGCTAGCACGGTCGTACAAGGAATATTTATGGAAAATTAGGACCCCTCAGAACACCGAAAAAGGGCTTTCCTTCCCAGCCTAAAACCGGTGTTGAACAATTTTCTTATTTGGAATGTTTAATCCTTTTCACGCTATCCAAGACAAAATTTGGGGTGGTAGAGGAATTTGTGGTGCTGAAGGCCCCCCCCCTCGAGCCCCCGCGCCGGTGTTCAGAGGTGGCAGGGGCGTCGTAGCGTTTCGAAAGTTGGGGGGGGACTATCGAAGCGCAAATGACCATCTAAGCGGAGCGCCACACCACGGGTTTTGCCGGAGCGTACAAATAAATTCATTTCCTACACCCCCCCTCAGATAGACGGAAACGGCACTTGCCAGGCTCAATAGCACCCATCTACATGTGTATTTAGTTGAAAGACAAGACAAGTTTTCATTGGGCATACTAAGAAGATTACCGATTATCCACATATGGCGTTTTTTCATACCTTTTCTACTCTGGTCTCTGGTTGGATCGAAGGAAAAAGGCTTTATGGGAACCACTCCAATTTGGGAGCAGAAAATTTGTAACCCGCTTTTAACAAGTCAGTCATGGAGACTACCGCGCGCGCGAAGCGCGCGCAAAAAAGATTGCATATTTTCCGAGCATTTTATCGAAAAAGTCTGGCAAAAAAAATCACTTGGCTTTTTTCCTTGAATTTTTCGCCGCCCTAATTTTTTCATCTCAGAAAATGGGGGGGGTCTGCCCCCGAGGCTTCTGAAATTACTACTCGTAGTTGCACAAAATTATTCGAAGCATTACATCGCATATTTAGCCTACAACGCCTGGAAGAAAAAAACGCCATTGCGCGCGAACACCTTGAAAAATTAATGGCACTTTTTGGGCTATTCGATTCAAAATTCAAGAACTCGGTATGGAACATGGGTAATCCTTCCACTCGGCCCTAGTCGGGTGCGCAGATCTTCAGTGGGGTCGCAACCTGGATTAGTGGACTTAAGACTTTTTCCACACGCGATTAGTGTTTGGTTAGACAAAACTTGTATCATTTAGAGTGATACAAAATCGGCATGTGCTTATTTTTTTTTTATCACGGTCCGAAAGTGGGGGGACAAACGATATGATGTCCCCCCCACTTTTTGTAAAGTGGGGGGACATTTCCCCCCCTCCCCCCACCTGTTGACCGGCGCCGAAGGTGGCAATTTGGACAAATATTCAAAGCAGGTTACATATTTTATATAGTCGGAATTTAGGAGCTTTTGGCGTGAGGATATTAGAGCGAGAGAGATTGTAAAATAAAGTATTTCGAGTGGGTCAATTGAAACAAATCCTCATTTTATTTACCAAAGATTACCAAAGAAATGATAATTCATTGCATGTCCGCACGAATAGGGTTTACTGGTCACAAATGTACTCATTGCCTCTGCTACTGACCTGCAGTAGAAGGCTACCCATGGTATTCGCTCCCATCATAGAATGCTACTAGAGGGACTTTTGTGAACCAAAGAGAACCCTAACACTAACCATAAGCTACATATCTATATATACACTCCAGCTACCTCTTCAGACCGTGGAAGCCAATTCCTTATAACCCCTCTGACCTTCTGATACCCGAAGGCCCACTGGGTATGGGATATGCACTCTTTCCTGCACATGTCTACCGGTGATTAAAATTCCTGCTGAGAGTGGTGGATGAATCCTTCCAAGTGGAACAATTCAAACCGCCACTTGTTGATAGGTGGTGCTTGTTGGAGTGACAATCACTACCACCTGTGAACAACTGTCAACCATATAGTAAGATCCATGCAATTACAACAACCATGATTATTACCCCCAGTTGGATAAGAAACTACTGGGGTGAAGGTTGTCTCGTTTTTTAGCTGGGACGATACCGTCAGGGCGGTAATTTACACACTAAGTCAATGAAGAATTTCACACAATCAAAGTCACAGGCAGTTTTTTTACGACTTAGTCCTCTGCAAGATTATAATTTCGGGTTTGACCTCCGTAAGCGCTATGACCCGTTTCGTTTTTCAACAGACAAATACAACTATTTCATTAAAATTCTCCATGAAATCCAAAGGTAGAGATGAATACACTCCAGGCTTCCTCCTCTAGCTAACATATTCGTCCACTTACCCCAATGCATGAAGCAACTGCAGAGTAGTGGACCGTCCAGGGAAGAACCTAAATTGTAGGCAATTTTGATGTATGCAATGCCTACAGGTTCCTAATTTCATCCCCTGTCTTATTTTGTGATCCCTTGTCTCGGAGTAGTATACCATGGTATCAAGCAGTGGCATAGCCATTGGAGAGAAGGAGGGGGGGTGTAATGGAAGAGTTGAAAACCCGTAAGTTGGGAACAAATTGAATAACTGCAAGAATAAGTGGGCCCCAAATGGCATTGAGGGTTTGGTGGGGTACGAGGTACGCCATCAGTACCCTTCATAAAGTTAGTGGTCACTTACCCTCCCCCCACTCAACACTTTCATCAGCAGAGGGAAACCATTGGACCTATTTTTACATTTTCACCCACTCTTACAGTAATGAACCGCAAACCAATCCCCTTTTCGGATGTTATTGTTGAACAGTGTGAGGGGGGCGAAACTGTGAAAGATTGTTGTTGGTTCATGTAGGCAGGGTTGGAGGATTCCAGCCCGTCTTGTTCTCCGAGACTGATTTGAGGAACCTGACTCGGGATTCGGTGACTCGGACTCTGGACTCGGCTGTTTGGACTTGAGGATTTGGCTAGAGACCAGGTTTCCCTGACTGGCACAGATAATCCATGGGAAAACCCAAACTTAGAAGAAAGACTACTGAAGAAATTTTGATATCGACATCGATAATCAATCATACAATGTACAGTGTACTACTATTTTTCAAAGTCATCATTGGTACATAATGGCATTTATCCACTGACTGTACAGAATTCGCTCTTTTCAAATTTGGAGTTACCAGTTAGTGTATTTGACTGACTGACCGTGCTTGTTGGAATAATGTGTTTGCCTGTCTGCATGCAAAGACAATGGAAATAGTGATTTTCTTGAAATGCAATGAATAAATACTTCAAGATTAGATCGGGTTTAATAATAATAATAATAATAATAATATCTCAGTGCTTATATAGCGCCTTTTCACGAAGTGCTCAAAGCGCTTTACAGATATGATAATACTGGATGTTTAGGGCTTCATAATATATTAGTTTTGGCACTGCTGAATGGCAATTTTGCAAATGCATGGCCATTGTTTTGTTTTTACATAAACTCACAATGTTGACATTTTGTCCCCAACAACAAAAAATTGAATCAGCCAATTGTTTTTACAATGAGGCATAAATTCTGTTGGAAAAGTGGGAACCTATGGAGCTCTACATAACAAATTGACAGTGGGAAATTGGGTGAATTGTCCTGGCAGGGGGGAGGACGGGGTTCTTAGTCTCTCCCACTCTCTGCTTAATGGATTCAAATTTGTTATGGCCCAACTAAAGTTAGCTTGTGTAGTCAATTTATGAATGAAAAAATATAATATTTGGGTACTCACATCGTGCCTTTCCACGTAGTGCTCAAAGCACTTTGAAGATATATCCCTGATCTAGACTGTATGCACTCCGACAACCCAGAGAGTATGTGGCAGCAGCTAATATAGCGCCGGTTGTATTCAAGGTCCTCACAGGTCCCCATATAGCACCTGAGTTGAGAGGGGCATGGAGTGAGGGGCAAATCTTGCCCAAAGACTTCCGAAGAGCTGATCGGCTCTGTGTGATAACTCTTCTGATCACAGTCTACAAGCTGTACCGCCTGAGCTAATCCAATCTCTATGCTCTATTGCTTGTTGTTCAGATTCTACTCCTTCCGATGGGTGACCTGTACCACCATTCTGGATGAGCCTTCAAACGCTATCGCAACATCATCTTCTATGGTCCCCCTGAGGTATCCAGCAGTCTGCGCAGGGCCAAGCCCCCTAAGAGGAAGACCACCACAGGGTCATCTGCCTCCCTGAGTGGTATAACTGTCACCATCAAGGAATGTGAAGAGTATCCTTCACTGGAAAGTGACGAGTCCTGTAAGTGAGAATTATCATTCCCTGTGTAGTTGCAGGCAACTATGAAGTACAATGTCATGTAAACTAACTTCTGCTATTTTGGTGTCTTATATCTAGCTTATTTGGGAAACCCGAACCTCAGAAAGATTTCAGCCGATTCTAGTGTGAAAAAGAGGCAATTTTGCTATAGTGCAATGTGCCTTGTGACGTCGCAAGAGTAACCGAGGACCCTTTGTAATAAAAGTTAACCAAACATTAATTTTTTACACCTAGTGACAAAAGAACTGACAATGGGATCTGATTGAAACAAGATATGATAGAATAATTTCTTCTTTAATTTCATTCATGAATATTAACTAATTTTTTAATATTTTTCTGCTATGATGGTGCAAAATATCAGCATTTACTGTGTGGAGTCAATAAGCGACATTTGCATTGTTACTCTGGTGATGTCATCAGTTATGATTCATTTAAGTGAACAAGGACACATGCCAGAATGACCAAATTTTGGTTGTGTTTCTTTTACATGTTTTTTTCCATCTGTGCCGTTTTAAAGTTATCTGTTGCATGACCATTGTCTTAAAGGGATGGTGTGTATTATATACTAGATACAATATATGTCGTCCTCTGTTGACTGATCATGTCATCCGGACATGTTAGGCTTGGGCTGAGGTGTTGGATTATATGCAAGGGCATCACACTCGTTGAAAGTTGAGGAGTTCAAGCAGTGATGAAGGGTTTTTGTTTGGTAAAGAACCATCTTGTATGAAGGCCTTCATGAACGTTGGTTGTGCCCTTGATGATGAGCCCCTAGCTAGGTGCTGCCCACAGTGTCCCCCCCCCCCCCCCAATTATTATTGGGGGGAGATATTGTACTTAGGTAAACATCTATATCATGAACTTGGTCAAATGCATGCATAATCTGTCTGTCTGTCTGCATGTCCGACAAGCTATATTTAAAAAAAGCTATTCAGCCAAATTATATTTGTTGTCTTTTATGTTGGAGTGCTTGGGAGTCAGGGTTTCCCCCCCTTGTAGCTGCCCCAGGAAACGCTAACATTTTGTTCTCTGGTCACCATTTAGCATTATCTAATATACCATATTTTTTTTTCTTTTTAGTCTCTCTGTGTGTTGACAGTGGGAATGCATCGATAACAGCCAACTCCATCTGGGGTGGCCTCAGTGGTGAGATATTTTGTCACAAATCTATTTCTGTCATTACACTGTTAGTGAAAAGGGGACGTGAACTGGGGAGAGGAATGAGAGCTTTCTTGGTGAATATACCTATCCAAACAAGACAAAGAATGACCACTGTTAGAATCTGGCTCATTGAGCTTCAAGTTCCATTCAGCCTCTATTTTTTTCATGTCCTCTCCTCCAGCCAAGAAGCTACCCAATCTATTTTCCACTTACTCAACTTACCCCATATTGCACTCTGCACCCCAACCCCGCGCCATTTGAACATCTGGCAATCTTTTACAGTAGTCCTGGCTGGCAACCCTATCGTCTTTCTTATTTTCACTGTAGTAATCTATCGTATTGACTGATATAAATGTACAATTGAAAGAAGTTTCAAAACTCTCCCAATGACCTAACCATACTATATGCTGTGTAGTTCATGCTATGCTACTTGGAGATTTCATAACAGTTGGAAAATGTGTAATATTTTGCTGTGCACAGTTCATACTAGGTACTCCTCAGTTGAGTTGAACTCCAGATTGCCCAGTCCAAAGTGATTTCCCTAGTAGGGGTAGGCACTGGCGGAAAACAACAACATCTCCCCAACATTAATCTCACCTCCCTCCTGTATTTGTTTATTGATTTATGAAAAAAGGCAAAAATACCTTATCTCACAATAATTTTAAGTTTGCCTTTTCAGATGCACACGTGAACCTGGAAGCGAGCAGTCTTGGAATCATATTTGTCACTGTAGCTTGGAGACAATTGTGGCATGGAGGGTTTCGCCATCTGCGCATCCGAAAAACAGGTTGTGTCTGTATAGGTAATTCGGGGGGCACCCGCTGAACCCATCTTTAAAGGTACAATGCATGCAGCCTTCGGAATATCCCTGACATAAAGCCTCTATGATATGGAAGAAAAATGCCATAGTTTGATACCTCATATACAGGATGAACTGTCAGTCAGAAATTACAGCACTAAAATAATTTCTCGCTTCGAGAAGATGGTGAGCGTCCGTGTGAATTAAAAAAAAGACGCCGGCTTTCTGCAACCCATTGGATATGTTTTGACCCTATTCCACCCAAAATTACAAATTTTACCTAATACTATTGTTGACACAGATTTTTAATTTCAATTGTAGTCTTGTATCAGTCAAATAATATATTATATATAAATAAAAAAAAAATTATATATATATAACTTCGTGGTGGGAAGGAGGACAAGAATAAAGGCTGAATGGAACTTTACATGTGTCGAAACAAAGAAAAAAAAACATAGGGGGACCAATTCAGAGGTCATGTGATATGATGCCTCAATGACGAATTGATACAGTTGGCCTTGCTCTGGCTGGACCTATTCCCCTTGCCTTACTATATTGGTTCTGTTTGGATTTATTCCTTCTTCCTGCTGTGGACTTTATCAACCCTGTATTTGTACTATGTAAGGTGGTGTACAATTAGGACACTTCAAGTATGAATAGGTAGTTTAAAAGGACAACGGCCAGGTTGGATACAATATAAGTTATATCATGGAGTGGAAAACTGTATCTATAGGTCCAAACCCCATTCCAATACGTTGTTGTGTGTCCTATGTGGAGTTATTGGCTTCAAAGTTTGGGTCATCAAGCAGAGAAATTGGGCGAGAATCCCATTGCACAATAACGCATGAAGTACACATGGACAACACCGGAAAGTATGTATGAATTTCATTGTTTCATTTTGTTGAATAAGTCAACATTTAGCAGAAGTTATGTTGCTTTCTCTTACACAGTAACTATTCAACACCTTACCAATCCTACTCAGTATTCCTCATTCATAGACTACATGCTTGTCGAAGTGAAATGAATGTTTCAATTTAAATAGAAAACAAAGAATGGTTGCAGGTGTGCACAATATGACATCATTTCTTATAGCATGATGGGATACTTTCTAATCTTGCCCAATACACAGCTTCACAATACACAAACTTCTAAAGGACTGTTACTCGGTAAAGGGGAGTCGTTGAAATTCCGTTGGAACGAACGCATCCATTTTTATCCAGCTATTTATTAGCCCTTTATCAATCATCCTGCAGTTGTCCTTTTAATTCAATGACTCTATATAAATGCTGTAGGTGCTATAAATATACATGGGGTTTTGTTGGGCTGGTTTAATTGGTCCAAGTGGGTAACGGCTCTATAATAAATTGGGGTGTTTGAATGTAGGCAGGCTGTTCAAAGGGGATGTTAAAACAAGCTGTACCAGTCCATCCTATAATATGGTTCCCGATGTTTTGGAACTGGGCCACTGCCTGATTTTATGGGGAAAAGAACATGTGATAATTAAAGAATTTGGGAAAACAATCATGTTTGTCACCTTTCCTCTGATACTTCTCCCCTCACTCAGAGGATTGGAGACTTTCAGCCAACTGGCCTACTACGATGACCAAGGCATGGTAGGTGATGCTTTGAGTCAAACCTTGCCCAACCCGCATGATAACTATATCATCCCCTGCGGTAGACATTCAACTGTAAACATCCCAATCCCCACTTTATACAATGGGAAGAGGGCTACTCTAAGTCACCCCCACGATGTTCAGGTTTTGTTCAAATCCGAAAAAGTAGAAAATTTGTGGATATTTGCGTGACTTTGGACCCTTGTAAAATTATTATCATGTTTTCATCGGACAAACCTCATTTCCTCGCGAAGTTGGCCTCCGTTGACCTTGAAATCATTGGCCGGTTTTGGGGAACCATCTGAAGTCCCCACTCACCAAGTTCTGTATAATCGACCAAAAAAAAAAAACCCCCTCCACTTTTTTGTTTTTAAACCTGGGAAATAGAGGGCATTCAGTCATGGCACAAGCCCACTTTCATCAAATCCATCGGAGATTTACCTAGGGGGCGAACATGTGTGCCATGTTCCAGATCAATCGGATAAAGCGGAAAAGAGTTATTGCCCCGAACACAGACAATTTTCCGGTAACCAACGCGGTTGTAATGGAGAAGGCAAAAACCATGATATCCCTGAGGTGAGGGATAGTATCAGGGAATCAGTGAGGAACCTGTGTATAAAAACCTGCCTTTGAGACACTACGCTCTTCATTCTCATATAATCTCATAAAAGTCAATATCTAATTGGTGCCTGTTAATCGGACTGGTCTTGGAGATGGCTCTATTGGGGTGGCCATTTTGGATATTGTAGAAATCGCTAAATTGTATAAAGTGTTGAGAGTGGGGGAGGGGGGAAGGGGCACTAGCTGGCCTATCTTGAGACTTTGAAAACGAGGTGTTTTCCTGGCGAAACAGCAGCAAATTACTCTTCAGATTTGGTTGGATGGTATTCTGTTACAAGGGCTTTCAAGATAATCAGCAACTAAGTCAGTGCTTTACAAGCACTTTGTTCATTTTGTCATAAGAAGAAGACGGTCGCATCCTGAAATAAAACGTTAAAGGCTGCAATTGCTGTGCATGTGGTGCTCATCTCTCCTCGAATCAGCTACTCTCTTGAATCAATTGAAGGGGCACATTGATTAGTTTATTGTCTGTCTCCATTCCCATTCGGTCCCTGGCCTCAATTTGGTCCTGAGTGAAAGGTACTTTCATTCAAGCCAACATTGTCTTTCAGGTAATATTGTATTGGGGGGGGGTCTTGGGTTCTTGCAGGCTGATTCATGAACAAGACCCGATCACAGACTCCCAGGTTTCCCCACCCGAGGAATACACTCGTTGATCCACCGCACTTCATCAATTGCCCATTCTGCTTGCAGAATCTGGTGTGCCATCTTATTGATCTCTGCATTCTGTTGGAGTCCCCATGTAGTTAAGTTGTGTTTGTGCGTGTGTACGTGTGCATATGTGAGAACTGGTCAACCGAGGGCGTTTGTTTAAATACACACCCTCCTGAGGTAATGCACCTTCAAACGGGACTGTCCTTGTTTGTTATGAGGATGTCTTGTTTGTGTGAGGATGGGTCATGGTTTGTATGAAGATGGTTATTTTTGTAGTTAGGATGGTCCCTGTTTGGGTGGAGGATGGTCCTTGTTTTTGTGAGGACCTGTCCATTGTTTGTAAGATGGTCCTTGTTTTGTGTGCGGATGGTCCTTGTTTGTGTGAGGATGGTCCTTGTTTGTTTGATGACTGTCCATTGTTTTTGTTAGGAGGTCCTTGTTTGTGGTGAGGATGTCCTTGTTTGTTTGAAGATGGTCCTTGTTTGTGTGAGGATGGTCCTTGTTTGTGTGAGGATGTCATTGTTTGTGTGAGTATGGTCCTTGTTTGTGAGGACCGTCCTTGTTGTTGAGTATGTTCCTTGTTTGTGTGAATATGTTCCTTGTTTGTGTGTAGGTTTCCTTGTTTGTGTGAGGACGGTCTTGTTTTTGTTGAGTATGTTCCTTTTTTGTTTGAAGATGGTCCTTGTTTGTTTGGAGTATGTTCCTTGTTTGGGTGAGATGGTCCTTGTTTTTGTGAGGATGGTCCTTGTTTGTGTGGAGGATGGTCCTTGTTTGTTGGAGGATGGCGCTTTTTTTGTGAGGACGGTCATGTTTTTTTGTCCTTGTTTGTTTTCTTTCCTCTATTTACTTCCTTGCCACGATGGATGGCCCTACATGAAGATTACATCGATTAGCAATAACACTGTCCTATTGGTTATATTTGGTTTACGTGGCTGGCATACTTGCAAGCATTGATATAATGTTATCCACCGTTGCTTAGTGAAACTAGATTTCCTTTATTCCTGGCATTCACATATCTGTGTGTGCGCCTGTGCTAACGGCCTAGTCTACATTGTTGTATGTATGTAATGGTATGTATGTATGTATGATATGGTATGTTATGTATGTATGTATGTATTATGATGTATTTATGTAGGTATGTATGTATGTATGTAGATGTATGTATGTATGTATGTATGTATGTAGTATGTCTGTATGTATGTTGATGTAATGTATGTATGTATGTATGTATGTATGTATGTTGTGTAAAGGTCTGTAGTTATGTATGTATGTATGATTTATGTATGTATGTATTTCTGTTATGTATGTATTTATGTAGTATGTATGTTGTGGTATGTATGTATTGTATGTATGTAATTGTGTATGTATGTATGTATGTATGTATGTATGTATTTATTATTATGTAGGTAATGTATGTATGTTGTATGTGATGTATGTATGTTGATGTATTAGGTATTATGTATGTATGTATGTAATGTATGTATGTAGGTATGTATGTAATGTATGGAATGTCTGTTGTTGTAATGTATGTATGTATGTAGTATGTATGTATGTATGTATGTCTGTATTATGTATGGTATGTATGTATGTATGTCTGTATGTATGTATTATGTCATGTATGTTATTATGTATATGTATGTAATGTTGTATGTAATGTATTATGTATTTATGTATGTATCTGTTATGTATGTATGTTATGTATGTATGTATGATGTAGGTAAGTATGTATGTCATGTATGTAGTATGTATGTGGTTGTAATGTATATGTATTAATGTATGTATGTAGGTATGAAATTAAGGGTATGGTAGGTATGTATGTATGTATTTTGTATGTAGTTGTATGGATGTATGTATGTATGTATGTATGTATGTATGTATGTATGTATGTATGTATGTATGTATGTCTGTTGTATGTATGTTAATGTATGTATGTATTATTTATTTATGTATGTATGATGTATGTAGGTATGTATGTAAGTAAGTGCGTATGTATGGATGTATGATGTTTTAGTATGTTGTATGTATGTATGTGTATGTACTTTTGTATGTTGTCTTATGTATGTATGTATGTAGTGTTGTATTTGGTAATGGGTAACATGTATTCATGTATGTATGTATGTATGTATGTATGTTGTTATGTATGTAGGTTGTATGAATGTGATTATGTATGTATGTATGTATGTATGTGTCTGTATGTTATGTATGTATGTGTATGTTATTATGTCTGTATGTATGATGTATGGTCTGTTGTATGTATGTAATGTATGTATGTTATGTATGTATGTAGGTATGTATGATGTAATTATGTATGTATGTATTGTATTACTTATGATGTATGTATGTATGTTGTATGTATGTAGTATGTATGTATGTATGTATGTATGTATGGTATGATAGTAATGTTACTGTGATGATGATGTATGTATTGTATTATGTATTAGTATTTATGTATGTATGTATGTCTTATGTATGTATTGTATGTTATGTTGTATGTATGTATGTATGTATGTAGGTAGGTATTTATGTATGTTATGTTAGTATGTATTATGTATGTAGTGATGTATGTATGTATGTATTATGTATGTATGTATGTATGTTATGTAAGTCTGTATGTCTGTATTAGGTCTTATGTCTGTATGTATTTATTAGTATGTATGGTATGTAATTTCTGTATGTCTGTATGTATGTATGTATGTTATGTATGTAATGTATGTAATGTATGTATGTATGTAGTTGTATGTATTATGTATGTATGTTTTATGTTATGTGATGTATGTATGTATGTATGTAGTATGTATGTATGTGTAATGGTATTTATGTTATGTATGGATGTATGTATGTTGTATGTATGTATGTATTATGTGTTGTTGTATTATTAATGTATGTATGGATGTATGTATGTATGTATGTATGTATTATGTAGGTATGTTGTATGTAGTAATGTATGTATGTATGTATGTATGTATGTAATGTATGTATGTTGTATGTATGTATGTGTATGTATGTTATGTATGTATGTTGTAGGTATGTTATGTATGTATGTATGTGTCTGTAGGTATGTATGTATGTATGTATTTAATGTATGTAATGTATGTATGTATGTATGTATGTATGTAATGTATGTATGTATGTCTGTATGTATGTATGTATTATGTATGTAGGTATGTAGTATGTTTTTATGTAGGTATGTATGTATGTATGTAGTAGGTATGTATGTATGTATGTATGTCATGTATTTATGTATTTATTTTGTAGTATGTATGTTGTTGTATGTGTATGTATGTATGTCGTTATGTATGTATGTATGTATGTATGTATGTATGTATGTATGTAATGTCATGTAATTATGTAATGTATGTATGTATGTATGTATGTAATGTTGTATGTAATGTAATTATTAGTATGTAATGTAATGTATGTCTGTATGTAAGTATGTAATGTTGTATGTATGTATTATGTATGGATGTATTAGGTATGTATGTATGTATGTATGTATTATGTATGGTATGTTGTATGTAGTAATGTATGTATGTATGTATGTATGATGTATGTAATGTATGTATGTATTATGTTATTTATGTATGTAGTATGTATGTTATGTATGTATGTATGTATGTATGTATGTTGTATGTAGGTATGTATGTATGTATGTATGTATTATGTATGTAGTATGTATGATGTATGTATTATGTATGTATGTCTGTATGTAGTTGTATGTATGTAATTGTATGGTATGTATGTCTGTAGTATGTATGTATGTATGTATGTACTGTATGTATGTATGTCTGTAGTAATGTAGGTATGTAATGTAGTATGTATGTTATGTATGTCTGTATTATGTATGTATTTATGTAGTTTATGTATGTATTATTATGATGTATGTTTATGTTGTATGTTATGGATGTATGTATGTATGTATGTATTATGTATGGATGTATGTAGTATGATGGTGGTATGTATGTATGTCTGTATGTATTTATGTAGTATTATGTATTTATGTAGGTATGTATGGTTGTAATTCTGTATGTATGTATCGCTTGGCCCGTAAACAGGAACTCAACTAGGCCTTGATGGATAAATCCTAGGTCTACTCCTGGCATGCATGTCCACTTATGATCCCTTTCTTAGTAGATCCAGTCAAAAAGAAACAGAAAAAAGAAAGACAACCAGGCATACTGTAGGTACGGACAGGTCAACGTTTGACAAACCTAGGTAAAAAATTGCTCTGTCAGATCAAGTAGAAATTTGGTATGTGGCACTCTCATAGGGTAGTGCATCAGACTAAGAGTTAATTCTGCGGAAAATGGGAAAATTGCTGAGGGTCCCCCTTAATGTGTACCTACCTGATCTGATGTGTTTTGGGGACACATGAAGGTTACCTCAGGTTAACAGGCATCAAGGAAGGCAAGAACCCCTAATCCTTCTAGCTCTCTGGGTCATCATGGTTGATATGGCGAGGTCACAGTTTGCAAGTAATAAATTTGTCGAAAATGTTTATGTCCCATGCTTGGTCTGTCAAGTTTAATTTTTTTGTTCAAAGCAAAGTGGTCACACGATCTTGTTTCATTGGTGTGTTTTTTTTTTTTTTTTTTTTTTTTTTTTTTTTTTTTTTTTTTTGTTTTTTTTTGTCCATCTGTCTGTCTGTCTGGTGTATGTATGTGCACAATGATATCTTTGAGGCTGCCTTACGTCCTCATTTCGAAATTTTCTGTGGAGGTGCCACCTTATTTGCCTAAATTTCATATTGATTGTAAATTACTCTGGAAAATGAGTTCAAGATATCTCATTACCAGTAGACCGTTCGTTGGTGATGCAGTTCAGTTTTCATTCAACAATTTTTAATTTGTTTAAAAAAAACCAGTTAAAACCCTGATTAGATCTTGGGCACAGATACAATTATGAATTCTGCAATTTTTCAAAGTTGGTGGGTTTTCTTCTGACAACCTGGTGGAACTGGTCTTTGTTAATCCTGAAAATTGAGCAGGGGAGTCAAGGTCACCGAAGGGAATTTATTGTGAATAATTTGCAATTTCTGAAGTTTGTCTGACTTTACATGGAAGTTCTTTATGTGATCTTTGCTTTTGATTGCCCAACCGCTGAGAACGCGTCCTGTCTAGTGAAAAAACAAACAATTCGTTCAATTCAGGCTTGTTCCGATAACTCAAACTGTCTAGAATGGAGAACCTGCATATTCAACAACATATGTGTTTTTCTCCATAATGCATATATCAACCCTATTTTTTGGGGTAGGTCAAGATTTTCTGAGATTCACATAATCATCGACAATGCCACCTTGTCCTGGATAAAGTTTCCTTTCAAATCGTGTTTTTATTTCCCGGGGTCATGTCATATGTGGCACTCAAGAAGTCACTAAGCCATTTGGCGTGATAATATTTTGTTCTTATAGAGTGCTTTTCCACATCAAGGACCTGTTCAGAGTTCTTCACAGATATTACCTCTGTACATTAGTGACACCCGTACTATAGCATGTACCTCTTGCTTGTTCTCGTCCCGATGTACCATTTCAGTACGTCACTTCATCGCGTCCGCTGGGGCATTTCGCTAGGCTGCCACGTACGGCCCTTGCTACTCTCTACAAGTGACCCCCAAGGGTACCCCACTTTAAAACGTGGGTGACGTGGGACATTTCAGGTGACTTGCCTTGTCCAACAGACCTGTGGATAAGTCCTTCCAATGGTTATCTTCAATGGTTTTTTCGTAGTCTGAGCTCTACCGCTGCTAATCCGCCTCCTCATGGTTTGCTTGAACCAGGCGAGATCCATCCTGAACACATACATCAACAGACCATGCTATGTCATTATTCCTCACTGTGACAACTCACAGGCATAAATGCATAATGAAGATATCTCTGTTAGATGTTTAACGTGATCTGTTGTAAAATGTCTCTCCCAGTGAAGAACAAAATTATTCCTTTTTCATTGCTGCAGGATGCAATGGCCTACAACAAGTTCAACGTCTTTCACTGGCACATCGTAGACATGCAGGCATTCCCATATGAGAGCAAGAGCTTCCCATCTCTGAGTGAGCAGGTAACATTTTTTTTTCCTACTAATACTATTGTCCTGAAGAGACTACATAAAATGTGTGTGGTAATAAAATTAATTAGATAGTAGTAAAAATGATAATAATTAGTTAGCCTATATAGCACATTTGTTTTCTGAATTGCCTCAAGGCAGAAGCCCCTGGATATTGTGTCATCCACTTAATATGCGCAGTTTACGCTTACATTCCTTGAAAGTTGCCAGTTATTGCCTGGTCGGGTGGTGCAATGGAGAAAACGTGTGCCTTGCTCAAGGACACATTGGGAAGCTTATTGGTTCCGCAATAAAATTCAACAAAATCATCAAACCCCGACCCGTTAATCCATGATTCAATGCTCGGCCGACGACGGAGCTAAGCCACTCTCTGATGTGTTAATATACTATACTGTCACATCCATACATGAATAAAAGTAAGGCCAACAGCATACTTTTTAATCCGGTTCAAAACCACAGATGAAAGGGAAAACATTTCTCATATTATTTTATTTTCCCCTCCCTAGGTAGCCCTACTCTACCTCCCTCCCACGTCTACACGCAGGAGGATGTCGCTGCGGTGATCGAGTACGCCCTCTCCGGGGCCAATCCGAGTCATTCCATAGTTGACACTCCCGGGCACACCTTCAACTCCTGGGGGTCAATCAAGGACCTCCTGACCCCCTGTTACACAAGTGGGGGTGAACCTGACGGCACATTTGGGTCCGATCACCCCATCCTGGACGCTCCTCCGACTTCCTGCAGAAATTCTTCACCGAAGTGACACAAGTATTTCCGGATCACTACATCCATACTGGCGTGATGAAGTCAGCTTCAAATGTTGGTAAGGGTATAATCTCACGTAGGCCCGATATAACCGCATTATCAACCTTTCATTCCAAATCTTGATAGCACCAACATTCTCTGGAGAAATCATTTTGGAAGTGACAAGTTCTCCAGACTTCAAATCCATTTTTTTTCTGCAATTCTGTTGTAGGGGAATGACTTCTCAATTGTCTAATGCTACCATGTGTAAAAGTTAGTATCTTGTCATGTGACCTGTGAAAGTGTGGCCCATGTGGCAGCCAAACTGGAAAGTCTTGACTGCAGAGGTTGTGTACAATAAATTTAGGTCAATGATCAAAGGTCTTAAATCTGTGACACATTCTAACACCATCTTTTGGATAATAAGCCTTGTATAAAAACATGAATGAATTATTATCATCATCGCATTTGCACCAGTGGTGATGGATATTGCTTTAAACGTTGTTGAAGGTTCTTAGGCAGTGAACAAATAGTTTACGATAATAGCGGGTCCGTTTTTGCTTAGTTTGAAACATCACAAGTAGAACAACAACTTACTGTGTGAATAGATTTAATTATTGCGCCGCGATGAAATCAAGCTAATTATATCCCCACCGGCGGGTATTATGGTTTTGTCTTCGCTAGCGCCGCTGCCCCCTCCGCCGAAGAATTTTTGTGTCAGCGCGATAACTCTCCAATGTATTGTTCAGATTGCACACGTTTATCGGATAAAAATCTCGAAGAGTTTGAAAGGGGGCTTCGCCCCACCATGAGGGCATCATCTTAGATTTTGACGAAACTTTTCATGCTTAGTGGCGCGTTCGGAGCATGGCGATCGTTTATGGGACAAAACTTTTCGTTTTCGCCTCATTGGCCCACACACGGCAGCCATTTTGGATTTTTTCCGAAACTTTTTATTGCTGATTTGTGCGTTTTTTTTGTCTAATCTTTTTTTGTTTTTTTTTAGGAAACATGGCAATCGTTTTGGGACCAACTTTCGTTTTCGCCCCATGGGACCCCACCTGGCGGCCATTTTGGATTTTTTTTATGACAACTTTTTTATCATGGATGTGCAAATTTTGGAACAATCGCGTAGTTTGAGACCAACTTTCGTTTTCGCCCCATGGGACCCCACCTGGCAGATTGGGATTATTTACAAACGTTTTATCAATGAGTTGCGCTTCCGGAACATGGCAATCAGTTTGAGACCCAACTTCCGTTTACCCATCAGACCCACCATCATGATCGCAGGCACAATAGAATAAGCTTGACATTGTCTTTTCACTGATGCTAAAATGTGGGGATATACACGTTGGCGGGTTTACCCGCCAGGCGATGTCTAGTGCACACTTGGGGTTGATAATATTATAATCTCATCATATCATTAGGTCAAAGGTCACCCAGTACAGCTACAGACACGCACAATAAGGACCTGCCCAAGGATTTTTCAAGCTCACTGGAACAATATTGCCTTTCTCATCCTACTGACATGAAAATTCAAATTTTCACCCCTAAACCTTGAGCAATAGAAATCATTCCAAGAATGGACCAATTGCGTCCAGGTCTGTTCAAGAGCACTAACAGTTTGTAGTGGAAACTATGTCAGTATCGCTCCATGAGTGGTCGGTTGGTTCATACTCTTGGCCCAGTTTCTGGCTATTTGCACGATGGGAATGGGCACCTGATGTAACTGTGAACGACCTCTGTACATATGATCTTAGAGCTATTATATTAACTGGAGGACAATGGCCAATCTAATACTTGTAACCATTTGAAGAGAAAAAATGTCACCTGGGCGAGCTACACTGCGAACAAAGCCATTGCATTTGTATGGGGTAACATTGTAGCAACACAGTTGTGTTACTCTCGCGTCCGATTGCCATAATTTTTTTGCTGCAGAAAACAAAAATTCTAGGTGAAGGCAACCCTGCGTGTGCAAAGTGCCAAAATATGGCTGTAGTATCATTTTGTATCGGGCACCACAGGAAGAGTATCGTCCTCACATCCCATCGGGCTATCAGAGCTGAAATCAGTCAAGCAATTCACCTACCTGGGGTGCACTATTCTCTTTGATGAAGATCGGCAAGGATCCGACTAAGACTGGCAAAAGCAAACTTTGCTTTTGGTAGGCTCTTCAACGAGTATGGAGCACAAAATCTGAAGAAGAGCACTAAGATCAGCGTTTACCATGCTGGGTTGTGTTCTGACACCACTCCTGTAGGGATCTAGTCATGGGTTACGGTACCGTCATCAGCTGCAACTGTTTGAGCGTTTCCACCAGCGTGCTCTGCACATCCTCAAAAGTCATTGGATTATTTCGGTGACAAACACTCGATGACCGCCAACAGGAGGTGGTCCCAAGCCTCAGACATGTTTTTGAAGGCTCAAACTTCAGTGGGCAGGGCCGTGACCAGAAGGGATGACCATCGGCTGCCAAAGATTAAAATGATGTGGAGAGCTGTACCGCAATAGAGGCGGCCCAAAGAGCGTACAAAGATGACTTGAAAAAATCACTCGCTCCCTGCCAACAGACTTTAGCCAGTGGTCCAACCTAGCTGCTGACCGACAGGCAGGGAGGTATATGATCACCAGGCAGCCTCCAATTGCGAGGAAACCCGCATTGAGCGGCTTGAGCGACAAGAGGAAAAAAAGGAAAGCTCGACAGGCATCAGCCACTTCAGCGCAACACGGACAAGATCATCGCTTACAGCAGCTGCAGTCGTGTTGCATATATCCTATTGGCCTCTACAGTCAGCAGCGTCCTCCTTTCGACGTGGACAAAACCCCTCCATATTCCTTCGTTCGCCAAGCCAGCCAAAGAGAGAGAGAGCATCATTGAAGGAGCGGCAATCACGGCTTGGGACGTCCCACTTCTAGGCTATAGACAGCATTGTTGCCTGAAAGTGGGTTGTCCATACCCACACACACACACAGCAAAGTTACAAAAAACATGATGTGTTGCATCATATCGTTGTCTTCATAGCAGCGTAAATCCAGTATAGGCGCGTTATCGTGGGATTGCCGTGGCTAGGCGTATTGAATCCCGTTCCTTCTACATTTCAGGCAGAGTAACCCACAGATCACTGAGGGGGGGGGGGGGGGGGGTGTTCATGAAGGCCAAGGGCGTGGATACCGACTATGCAAAGCTGGAGGAGTACTACGAACAGAAACTGCGGAAATGATGGCTGGCCTTGGCTCTGGGTACGCCGTCTGGCAGGAAGTCATGGACAATAACGTCCAGGTACAATTGACTTGCAGGCCTGCATATGACTTTGGGTCCTCACTCTTTGCCTGTATAAAGGAATTTAAAATCTGCCATCTATCAGCTTCATCTATCTGCTGGTCTGTTCTGATGAAACTTCGACTTATATGTGAAATTTTGCCTTTGGGCTTCAAATTTTCAATCCATGAGATGCCTAGCATGGTTTACATTGTATAACCCGACCCCACTTGGATGGATGAGGTTCATACTTGGTATGTGTTCTACTTGGAGTACAGGAACCCTATTTTTTTTCTGGTGTGAAACCAGAGGTCAGTTTTGGGAAAAAATTGGTGATTCCTGGGATGTGTGCTCCCTCTAAAAGATTACATAAACCCTAGTTTGGGGGTCACGCTGGAAGGTATCTCAGGTCAGGTCAGAGGTCCCGAATGATCAGTCGGATCAAATGAAATTGGGTGTCGTAGCTCATTATGGGAAGTACTGGATTTCATCTATTGTTTTTTGTGTAGATCAGGGGTCAATATTTTGGTAAAATTTGGCTTAAACATAATAACTGACCTAATATCAATGGATGACAGCTCATATCGGTATTGTGTGTTCCACATGATGTGTAATGATCCCTATTATTTAGGGGTCAGGTCAGAGGTTCATCTGAGGTCAAACAGAGGTAAAAGTCTGAAATTCATTGTGAAACAAGAAAAACCAGAATGGGGGTCATCTAATCAGTTGAAATTTGGTGGTATAGCTTTCATATCACGGGTACATGAACCCCACCATTTTTGTGTTGATCAGGAGTCTTTCTATCAAAAATGAGTGATTCGTGCAAATTTATTATTCGGCGAATCTTGCTTGTAAACACAAGAAACCTTCCCCGCCCTAGATGGTTTAGGCTTATACGTGATACATGTGTCCTTCATGAGTACACAAGCCCACACTTATTTGGATCGGATCAAGGTCAAGTTGGAAAATCCTTGTGAAAATGATAAGCCAAGAATGCTGTCTGAATCAAGTTGAAATCTATGTGTAGTTCTCTCATCAAGAGTACAGAGACCAGATTGTTTTGTCAAATTGGTGTCATTTCCCGTGAGAAAAAATCATGAGAAATGTCATGTTTCCCATAATGTTAGTTAGAAAGAATCTGAGCCTCTTGGCATTCTCTTAGGAAAAATTGTGCTCGCATGCATGCTGACTACTGTATCTTCTTACTCTACCTATCTATATGTCTGTCTTTTGTCCATCTTGCTAATCTCCTAATTGGCTCTGACTGTTCACACTTTGATAGATGTTGACCAAAATTTGACACATTTCATTGACTGTTTTGGCATCCTTGACCACTGAAAGGTGCATGGTCAAGGGTTAGGGAGAGGGCATTGGTAATTATTGAACCCTATATTCTCCAGGTTGAGTTGGATTGGACTTACTTATGGTAGTTCATTCTATCCCCAATGGTAATAATAATAATACAAGGTTCTTATATAGCGCCAAACAAATTATGAAACGTAATTCTCGTGGCGCGTAACAGCAAGAAACAATAATAAATGGCCTTAGTGAAAAGGTACGTTTTCAGACACAACTTGAAGCATTGACAGACTGGCACAGTTTGTTCACATGTTCAGAAGAGAGTTTCCAAAGAAATGTTGCATTGTACGAAACATTTGTGAACCAAATACAGTATTGATCCTGGGGACGAGCCCGGATCGGGAGCATCTCGTAGCTGCTGACCGAAAGTGCAGAGCATATTGAGGGTAAGCTTGCCCTAGATCATTTAGGCATTTTATTACCATCTAGTAAATCTTGTATTGATTCGTTCACGATCAAAGTCAATGAAGCCTCAATCATTGCCGTAGTGACAGGTCGTATTTTCCAATTCTTCTCGAATATGGTACATAGGGTTTTCAGTAGGTGAGGTCAAGGGTTTGTACAGTTTCAGGGTTTGGTGGGAAAAGTTGAACACTTTTCTTTTACAGTCAGATTTGAAGGAACCGTAAAAGTTGCGTATTATCTGAGATTCTGAGACTAAAGTCAAGGTCATTCAAGGGTTGTGCTGGCTTAGAATAATTCTTTCGGGGATCATAGGATACCACACTTCAACAAATTAAACTGTATGACACACTGTAAGTTGGTCTTACTCGTACTATCTGTCAATACAGTATTATATATGAGGTTTCAAGACATCCAAGATTTGGGGTCAGTTATGTGCCATTGCTCAGGACATTGTGAAAATGCAGATTGGTCTTTATCAATCCACCACAACAGCTTTCCCACAGTGTGGTTTTGGTTATCAAATCAAAAGTCACAGGGGTCATTTCTGGCAGGAATTGTCAGTTTAAGAGTGAAATGAAGAAAGTGGCTCTCCTTCCACAGATTGACTGCTGTGACTTAGGATTGTTGTTCATTACTACTACAGGGACTGATCGAGAGTACAGATGGGTTATTGAGCGAGTCATCATGGTCAAGAATGACCTGGGGGGGGGGGGGGGGGGGTCGTCTGTCGTTTGTGAAAAGTCACAAGATTCTCATTTTATAACAGCAGTTGAATGTCATGGAAGTTAGTTTGCTCACACTTTAGAGGCGGCCCGCTCTTTACGTGTTCTGGAATCTAATGTACGTAAAAAAGCATATTGAGATAATGGGGAAACACTGTACATGTTTTGAGCTACTGCAACCATTGGTCTTAGGCTGATCTCCCTTGTCCTCATTGCGGGAGTTCACAACTAAGACATTCTCGATGTTCCTGTCTTCCCACCGTTTTTCTAACCATTGGTTTAACGTCATCATGCTACTGCAAGCGAACAACTGACAGAATGACGAATTTTGTCCGTTTGTCTCAAAACACTGAAGACACAAAGACAAACAGCTGATAACAAGACTAACACTTGGGTCGAAATGTTTCCATGAAGTTCACCTGAATGGTGTGCTCAACTGATTTTACTTCCCCCTTCGTGCCTCCAGTCTTCAAGACTTTGGGAGGGTGTGTAGGCGGCTAATCGTGGGCACATATTGAGGACGAGTTAGAGGGTGGAGTTGTTTCTGTTCCTCCAGGGTTTTCGTACCACCTATAGGAGGGAATGGATTTTGGTCACTATTGAAGACGAGTTGTTCCTGTTTGGGTGTGGATTGTTACGTCATCCCGTGGTAACTTTTGGGGGGTTTTCTCGGTCAGGAACGCCCGGTTGTCTAAAAGAAGTGGGGAGGGGCCCTTACCCTGTCGAGATGGCTAATGTGCCAAGAAGGGATACAGGGTGATCCTGTCAACCCCCTGGTACTCACTTAATGTCAAAAACCCTCCAACTCCCAGCGGGAAAGGCTACATGGTCCG
The DNA here is from genome assembly GCA_026419785.1 of Sclerodactyla briareus. Taxonomy (NCBI): domain Eukaryota; kingdom Metazoa; phylum Echinodermata; class Holothuroidea; order Dendrochirotida; family Sclerodactylidae; genus Sclerodactyla; species Sclerodactyla briareus. The sequence goes on along the minus strand of JAODTK010005609.1, from coordinate 125,247 downwards.
GTTGATCCACTTATTTTGATGGTATTCTCACTCTCAGGAGGGGCTTAATGCGGACAGAAATCTAATAATGGTGATGTCATTATAACCGGCCTTGTCATCGATATGACACATTTATAATACTCTGATAGACTGATTGACAGGGACTGTGTGTTTCTCAATCTGATGGTAGGGCCGTTGGCCTGACCCCAAGTTTCATACTGACGACATTATTGCAAACATTTATGATTTCAAAACCATAATTCCCAGGAATTTGGGTAATCTTCCCCCTCCCCCCGACAAAAAAATCTTCATCCAGCTTTCAAGGAGGGTGGGGGACTTCCCCTCCTTTCAGTCATTATTTGTTTGGGAAGATTACTGATCTGATTTGTGCTACTCTACATCCCCTTATCAACGTAAGCTTCCATCACCATGAATGGACTGATACATTATGCTGCCTTCAAATGAATGAAGTTGGTCTTCGAGCCCGGCCTCCAAAGACGGAAGAGATAGATTGCAGGAGAAGTGGCTATCTACTTGAATGATGTTATCAATACGCACAGGGAAAATTTATAGGATAAAATGTGAAATGATCTCTCAATTCAATGGTGAATATTTAGCCAAAACTATCCCAAAATCAGCTATCTTACTTTTTCACAACCTTAGTTGTCCTCGCATTCTGTATTCATGCGTATCATTCACAGCTTGTCCACTAGCACCTGGTAGTAATGTTCGCCCATAGTTGCCAGAAAACAACATGGTTGGTGTAGAAAAAAAGTGTGAATTGAAAGAGAAAACCTTGAAGAGGAAGAGAAAACACATGAAAAGTAGCGAAAATGCAAAGTTCTATTCAGCCTTTATTTCATGTTCCTCCTATTCCAGCCAGGCCAGGGGCAAGGAGCTACCCATACTTTAGTAATCTATTGTGTTGACTAATATAAAAAAAAAATTTACAATTGAAAAAAAAAAAGGAAATCTGGCTGAATGGAGCTTAATATCGTACGGGTGACGAAGGTTTGGGTGGGTAACCATATTTTTTGAGCTTATTTCAGAATTTGTATGACAGTGGGAATGAAGTCATGTTTCCGAGGTCATGCAAATTGTCTTGTTCTCAAAAAAAACACAATATAAAATCTCCAAGGATTAACAATGTAATAGCCGCCATCACATTTTTTCAAATATCCTATATTCCACTATGTTCAACTCTAGAGGTGAAAACATAATGTCTGAAGTTGGAGTTGGAAAACCTGAATATCTTAGGGTTGGACGGTGCAAGGCTGCAGCGTGATTATCGCTTTCATAGCGCATTTCATTTACACCATGACATTTTTAGGAACATTTCATTGGTTCCTCTGAGGACCATAGACATTGAATTGATTTTTCTTCAAAATTCGGGTGGGTCGTTTCATTTTACATTATCTCACGTGATGTTCAACATGTAACCCCTCTAGGCTGTCATGGACATTAAACGTGTCCCAGGGGACTCCCATTGTGTTCTAACAAGGACCCCCCATGTACGACGCCATATCAAGTTGTTGTGGAACAAAAAAAAATTTGGCGGGCGGGCACTGGGGCAGGCAGCTCAATCCAGTGAAGAGCATAGGCTTTGTTCAGAAGGATTGGAAACAAAAAGTAACGGGAAATTGCAAAAAACTTGCCTGCCAATAAAGGAGGCGTGTCAGTGAAAAAATCGTGGTGGAAACTGAGGGAAAACAGGCGGTACCAGATTTGTAATTTCCGATCCAAAGATTTAATTATGTTGAAAAATCCTGGGCAGGAAAAAACCCAGGCATTCCATCTGTGTTTGACGCAGGTTGCAGGTAGAGATGCCATCACCCATTTTTATCGTTTATATAACTGTACAATGATATATGACCAATTATAATAATCCTCCCCCTGAAAAACACCCCCCCCCCCCATTGTTGCAACCAATGGTGTGCAGTGGTGAGCCTATTATAGTCGAGGGACTATTTATATCTTAGGAAGGATTGTCTTCTCTGAAAACCAATTGTGTATTTGAAGCTGACATGAACCAAATTTGACAGTTTACAATGATTGAGATAGGATACTTCGATTTTTTCTGCTTCTGTGAAACATGCAAAGCAATTCTTTTGCAGGCTTCACAATTCCCATACAAAATCCAAAAAAGCTACCCCACCTTTTTTTGAGAGAGCACCTCTCCACACAGGGATATTGGTGATTGTACAGCAGTATTTGCATTTGTTACTTGTTTACTATGTTTGGATAGTGGTATTGTACATACGTGGTGGCGGTTATGTTAATCGACGGTCCCAAATCAAAAAATGTTTTTTTTTCAGGGTGAGGAAAAGAATGACACAATCGGTTCCAAAGTCTGGCTTTACAAACAAGTGGCAGGCGGTGGAATTGCCCGAATGTGACCTCGTCAAGGCTACCGTTACTCTGCTGTCGTCAAGTTTACTTGAAACAGGGTGGCCAAAACCCGTCTGTACGGTCAGGAATGGCGAGGGTGGCGGTGGTTACTATGCTATTGACTTCAACAACTTCAATGGTCGAGAAGGGCGAATGTAATTTGTTTTTAAAAATAAGCATTGAAAAAAACTACTAACAGGGACTCCCACTGATGCCTTCAGCTTTACATTCAATTTCCTAATAATTCAGATTTTCAGTTTAGTTCTCGCTCAGTTTCCCCGTATGGGGTGGAGGAGAAAATGTGTAGCTATTCAGGAAAGGAAGTTTTCCTGGCTTGAAAAGAAAAAACAAAAGATTGGTCTCACATCAGAAAAATTTGGCAATGGGGGATGCTTTATTGCGGCACAGTCTTGGCTCGGTATGCTGGTTGGTTCATCACCAATGAAGCCTGGATAATTGCAGCAGGATTTGGGAAACCGTATTAGCCAGGCTTCTAACCAGTATAGAATTCTCTACAATTAGGAAGGACAGTGCAATTTCCACAACCTCCGGGGAAGCTAGATTTGGTAAATTTTTCCACCAGTGCCCCAATAAGTTGGTTGTTCCGTGAGCCCGTGGATAACCTAGGGGAGGGCCGAGGTAAATTGGGCTATATTGTCACGAGTGCCCGTTTTTAAAAGTTCAAATGTCTGGAACCCAAGCTTGAATGAATGGAGGGATCATATTGGTAGGTGGGATGGTGCTCCATGATGAGGCATATGAAACAATATTGGTTTGGCACAGTCAAAAGGTCAACAGAGGCCATGGTCGAAATAGTTAAAACAAATGCTTTGGTCTGATCAGAAATTTGGTATGTGCAGCTTTCTTGTGTTTGAGTGTGCGTTTTTGGGACAATTTGGCCAAGTGAACTTGGTCCCTCTAAGTAGTTTTCAGGGTCAGAGGCAAAGTTCATTCCTGAGGTCATCAAACAAATCAAGACAGTGAAGGGGAATCACCAAGTCTTCAGGTGTTCTGGGTGTTGGATGCAGGTTGTATATATGTATATGTTGCATTAGGCTTACTATTAATACAAAACCAATGTGAAGGATAAGTCACACCACGTTTTGTCAGTTTGTCACCACTGTATGCACACTAGTTTTGGTAGTTTGTACCACAAAAGTAGTACCACTAAATTGAGGGCGCCAATTTCCACAATTTGATTTTTAGGACGTTTATGTCATTTCATTCAACCCATGGGTTGGGTGTCAAGTGCTCCCCACCGAATCCAATAATTTTTATGAGATCTGCTTGTTTGCTGAATGGTTCTGTATTCCAGTAGAGGTTTAAATTTTTTTAAAGAAGAATATCAAGCTTGTGAGGGAAAAAAACTATTCTTGAGGAAACTTGATGGAATGAACTATGACAAAAGATTGCCGAATGAAAGGTTTAAAATTTCCAATTCTAGGTTGAAGGGACTCCCTCGTAACCACTGCGTTTGTCCCCCCATCCTCAACCCCTCGGGGTACCATAAATTAATACCTAGATTTGACCACGAGTGTTTCCTCCACAGTCTTGCAATACCCTAGTCCAATTGGTAAAATGGGGCTGTGTTACAATCCAACCCTTGTTCTCCCCCAAGTTTTGGAAGTTTGCCCAATCAAACTCTCTGAAAAGAATCTATAATTTTATTCCTTTAGTTGGTATATGAGCACCCTCTACTCTCGAATGCTTTACAATAATACCTTCATGTTTGCCTGGCCAGTCCCGGCCACCTCAAAATTATCAAGTTGTCAAATTCATATTCGAATGAACTGGATGAACTGCCCATCATCCATGTAACACACTATGATGGTGGAGATCATCCTGTTTTAATGCCAATTATATCGCTGGCATAGATCAGGTATATAGGAGTTGGGAAGTTACTCTAACTGAGACCTGACGTGAAAATCCATTAGTTTCATGTATCACGTGATCTTTTTTTGTTTTCTTATTTTTTTTCCCCCAATCTACCGTTGGTTCGTGGACGTTCCCCTGTCCCCTCCTCATATACAGGCAGTGGTCATGTCTCTCTCTCCCCTCCCCCAATAATACGGGCAGGGGTTCATGTCTCTCGCTCCCCTCCCTCAATATAACAGGCGTGGATATGTCTCTCTCTCCCCTCCCGCTCAATAGGATAACGGGCAGTGTCATGTCTGTCTCTCCCCCTCCCCTCAATATACAGGCTGGTATATGTCGCTCCTCCCCTCCCCTCAATATACGGGCAGTGGTCATGTCTCTCTCTCCCCCTCCCCCTCCATATACAAGGCATTGGATATGCTCTCTCTCCCCTCCCCTCATATATACAGGCAGTGGATATTTCTCTTTCTCTCCCCCTCCCCATCAATATACGGGCAGTGGTCATGGTCTCTCTCTCACCTCCCATCCAACATACAGGCAGTGCGATATGTCTCTCTCTCCCTCCCCACAATATACAGGCACAGTGCGATATGTCTCTCTCTCCCTCCCCTCAATATATACGGCAGTGGTCATGTCTCTCTCTCCCCTCCCCTCAATATACTAGGCAGTGTTGAATTTCTCTCTACTCCCTCCCTCCATATACGGGCAGAGTGCGCACGTGGCAGGGCAGATGATGGCAATCCTGATGCCGGGACAGCCTCGATTTTTGCTGCGGTCATGTCTCTCTCTCCCCTCCCATCAAATATACAGGCTAGTGCGATATGTCCCTCCTACTCCCCTCCTCCTTAATATACGCGGACAGCTGCACCGTCATGTCTCTCCTCTCGCCTCCCCTCAATATACATGGCAGTATGATATGTCTCTATCTCCCCTCCCCTCAATATACGCGGCAGTGTCATTGTCTTCTCTCTCACCCCTCCCCTACAATATTACAGCGCAGTGTGTGTATCCTGCTCTCTCTCTACCCCTCCCCTCAATATACAAGACCGCCATGTGATAGTCTCTCTCTCCCCTTTTCCCCTGTACAATGATACTGGCAGTGCGTCATGTCCTCTCTCTCCCCTCCCCTCAATATACGCACGGCCAGTGTGTATGTACTATCTCACCGCCTCCCCTCCAATATACAGGACAGTGGATATGTCTCTACCTCCCCCCTACCCTCAAGATACGGGCCAAGAGTGAGTGGCTTCATGTCTCTCTCTCCCCTCCCCTCAATAATGGCCAGTGCGTAATGCTCCTACTTCGTCTCCCCTCCTCCATCAATATAACAGGCAATGTCGTCTTGAGAGAGGATCATGTCTCTCTCTCCCCTCCCACCTTCAATGATACAGAGCAGTGTTGGGTCATGTCACTCTCTCCCTCCCTCATAGATGGTGCAGCGTGGTCATAGTACGCTCTCTCCCCTGTCCCTCAATATACAAGGCAGTAGAGTCATGTCGATTCAATCCCCCCTTCACCCTCCAGTGGACGGTTAGTGGGCAGCCGCCAGATGTACCTACGTGGGACGTTGGGACGCCGATCAAGCGGACGGCAGTGACCAACAAAGCTTTTGTCGAACCACACTCTGGCTAAAAGGAAGCTCATTCCCTCACAAATTCGTACTCCAGATACTTTAAACCAGCCTCAAATATTCAATTATATACTTTCCTAGCCCTATAAAAGTATGCGCCAAAAATAGATACCATCCTGCTTAGGAATTGTTTAATTTTTCGCAAATATTTGAGGGGTTTCATGGCCTGAAGTTGAAAGGGCCTCCTATCCGGACTATCCAACAAAGACTCATGCAGGCTCGCAATTTGGTTTTGCGGAACCACACTCAAAGGTATCTAGCCTACAGCTCGCCCCGTACTCGGTAGGTGGTATGATGACGCCCCTGACCACGTCCCCTCCTTATTTTATGATTTGCTGCCCATGAAAAATGTGTCAGATATGTTGCTGCAGACTCTCAGATACATCGCAGGGGTAGGAGGGGGTAGGGATAGTACTGAGTGATTATTGTGGCACAGCCCCTATTGATGTTCTCATACTTTTTCTGTGTGTTTCACCAAGGTCATGAGTGAGCCCAGATAAGGAGGTATTGCGTGATCGCGAGAGGCGTATGAAAGTGCCGGGTGAATATGTCTGGTACAGCGCACCAACCTAACCTTATGCACGACTTGGTAAGTGGTGCTAGTTTGACATGCATTAGCCTCTGATCGCATGTGGTATCACTGCTAGTGAATATCATTACCTTGTCTTCGCCACCTTGTTGAATTATGTTACTACATAATGCAGTCAAGCCCGGGCTCAGTAGCGATGCGATGGCCCGTAGGAATGTCCTAGCTACAACATCTCATAAAAAATTTCATTCGAGACCATGCGAAGCTCTCTTCAAATCACGTTTACTGCCTTCTTCACTTTTTTTTTTTTTTTTTTTTTCCCAAATATTCTAGACAAAGCATTACTGCCCTCTCAAATACTCTTTCCTTCTCAGCTCTTTTCAGTTTCAGTCTGATCCAAGTCAGCCGCCCTCAGCCTTGCTGCGGCACTCCCTCCCCCTGATCTGTCTCACACTATCTCTCAGCATACTTGCCCCCTTTTTTGCCCCCAACCAATTCCCCTTTTTGTCTCACCCCCCCCCCCCCACCCCCTGCGCTGAACTTCACTAATGCACTGCCCCCCTCACAGTCCAGCGTGTGTTATGAACCCCACCAGCTGCCGAATCATTGCCGCTCTCACATACGCATAGATTCCCCTTGATCGTCCCTTCATATGAACGCTTTCACCACAGCCCGGGTGCACATTACTTTAGTGCATGTGTGTCATTTCTCCCCAGCCTCAGCATGTCGTATCCGCTAATACCCAGCTCGCCTGCCCCCCACCCTATGCGCCCCTCTACCTCCCGATGCACACCCTTGCGAACATCTCCTCCTGCCGCACACCTTGCGAACCTACTCCGTACCATGCACACACCCCTGGAACCATCTCCTCCATGCACACACCCCTGGAACCATCTCCTCTATGCACACACCCCTGGAACCATCTCCTCCATGCACACCCCTTGGAACCATCTCCTCTATGCACACACCCCTGGAACCATCTCCTCTATGCACACACCCCTGGAACCATCTCCTCCATGCACACAACCTTGGAACCCTCTCCTCCATGCACACACCCCCGGAACCATCTCCTCCATGCAACACACCCCTTGGAACCATCTCCTCCATGCAACACACCCCTTGGAACATCTCCTCCATGCACACACCCCTGGAACCATCTCCTCCATGCACACACCCGGGAACCATCTCCTCTATGCACACACCCCTGGAACCATCTCCTCCATGCCCACACCCTTGGAACCATTCTCTCCATGCACACACCAGGGAACAATTCCTCCATGGCACCACACCTGGGTGGAAACCATCTCTCCATGGAAAACCACACCCTTGGAAACCATTCTTCCTCTATGGCACACACCCCTGGAACCATTTCCTCTATGCACACCACCCTGGAACCAAGGCGCCTCCATGCACACACACTTGGAAACCAGCTCCTCCATGCACCACCCCCCTGGAAAACCATATCTCCATGCACACACCATTGGGGAACCATCCTCAATGCACTTACCCTTGGAAACATCTTCCTCTATGCACCACAACCCTGGAACCAATCTCCTCTATGCACACACCCCTGGAACCATCTCTCCCAGGTAACACACCTTGGACCATCGCCTCCATCTGGCCACAACACCCCCTGGAACCTCTCCTCCACTGCACCACAACTTGGAACCGGTCTCTCCATGCGTCTAAACGGGACATATAAGGCGTTTCTGTAGGGCTGTTGGGAAAGTTTTGCCCACGGTGACAGGTATGGAATCGAGGATGAGCAAGAAACTTACCCGGGTTCTCAAGGTTGTCAATCACCATCTCCACGGAAAATTGGCAAATTCCATCATCACCAGTGGCGGATGAGGCCACCGAGGCTTACACCAACGTTCCTTCCTCCTTTGTTGGGTAAGCAGTAGGCTTTTTACTTGATTCTTATACTCGATAATACTCTTGCCTTCTTTGTTTTCACCTGTGTTCAAATTAATTTATCCTTCCACGTTATACAAAATTTGTGCTATCATAAACGTGTACACGCATTTTACATGCATTTTACACCGCATCTTACACACATCTTACACACATATTACACGCATCTTACATGCATTTAACAAGGGGTGTTGGTTTTATTGCCAATATGCTCGTGGTTTTTTTTTATGTTTTCTACGTTTTTAATTGTCTTTATTTCGTTATGTCCTTAGATCTGATGCAAGCATGATAAATTTCCAATTCTGGATGAATAAAGTGTATCTATCTATCTATCATCATCGGATCTACTATCAGTATCTATCTTCTATCTATTCGATCTATCTATCTATCTTCTATGCACCAATACCTTGGAACCATCTCTGTCTTGCACAAAACCCCGGGAACCATCTCGTCCAGGCACACACCCTTGGAACCATCTCCTCCATGCACACACCCTTGGGAACCCATCTCCTCTGCCACAACCTGGAATCCATCCAATCCCACTTTTCAATGTGTTATTGAAGCACTCATACCTGGAGCCAATCACCTGTGCTTGGAATCTCTCACTCGCCATTTCATCTAGAAAACCGTTTCTTTTGAGCACTTGTTCTTGTAATCTGCGACCCTACCCACAGGAGCACTATCATCACCTCTCCAGTACTATTGCTGTCACTTTGTCACTTCTTCTGCAAGACCAACACCTCCACTTCCATTTACATTTCTCGGCCACCACAGCACCACCTGCCTTTCATTGGCTCCCATCATCAGAGCTATTTGGCCTGTCCTACTTTGGAGGCAACACACATCCACCCGCATCTTCCTCAGACTCCTCCCACTATTCATGTCGCCCTACCACACCATCCAACCCGCTCCATCTAGCTCCAACCTGCTCATCAAGCGCCCGACTTCATGCAAGCTATGCTGCAGCGACCAGTAGTAAGGGTTTTCACGACTACGTTTAAGGAAGGCATGGTAAGCCCACCAAGCTTTTGAGAGTGGCTGGTGCCCATTTTTTCTCATCGCTGTGAGGATTCCTTGGGAGCAGAATTTCTACGGGCAAGTGCCTGGCTACGACCACCTCGGTTTCTAGTCATGAGTGGACTCAAGACCTAGGCCTCCTACACTGAGTGATGTGAACTATAACCTTTGATGTGGAGCATTCAACAAAATGCAAGGTAGCAGCTTGGGAAAGGGAGATGTCCCACCAAGCACTAGGGGTGGATGGGGTTTTGTTTGTTGGTTTGTGTGTGGTGGAAGGGGGGGGGGTTGTGTTTTTTGAGTGGGGGATGGTGTTTGGCTTAGCCAGTTTTATTTGAGACTAGACCCCAGCTGGTCAAAATGGTTAGCCGAGTCTTTGGTAGAGACTTGGCCTGACTCATGATAACAGGTGTAATGATGATTGGACGATCACACCAATATTGATGGTGGTGTGTGAGCATGATGTTGCTGATGACAGTGTGATGAGATGTTCGATATTCACCATTATGATGACAATAATGCTGTTGGGGATAAAACAGGACTACATATCAATTTTCAGCTTGTTCTAATTTCATTATCACATACAGTAAATGAGGTCCTCTGGGAGATTTAACAGTGTTGGGGTAGGTGGGATTCTCGGTGATGCCATATACCTTTGAAACACTTTTCAATAGGTGCTGGCAAGCTACACAGTTCTGTTTAATTTCAATTCTGATGTTATCTGTTGACAAGCAAATCCTCTAGCAGTTTGAAACCCCACTCATTCACCTCAAGTTACCAACTTCCAGGCATTGGTAGTGTGAGATTCTCATAGAACCATGCTCATTGGAAGCCAAACTGGATTATCAGAGATTCAAACTCGTTTTCGTAGCTCTCCATATACTGTGCTGATTATGCCTGTTTTTCTGTGGTGATGAATGTTCATTGTTACACTTGTTATCAGATAAGCTATACCCAAATGCACTATAATGAGAGCACATGCCCTAATTGAAGCACAACATTTTTGATTTCCATCGAAAGAAAGAAATCTTGAGCCTGCCTACATGAAATGTAGTATTCATCCATAGTTGCATAGCTGCATTTCGGCTTCTATGTAATTTGACCCTTGCTCTGCCTCTCCATTTGTGTAGTGTGCGTTTATAAGAGTGGGCACCAGCACATCGATTAGTCTTGTATAATAATCAGTGATAAGAATATTGATCAAAGTGCTTCACAGAAAACACTCTTGAGCATACCGGCACACCCTCCCTGAATCAGGGAGAGATTGGCAGCAGCTCATACAGAGCTGGTTGTAATTCCTCACAGGTCATCAATTAGCAGCTGGGTGAAGACTGGAGGAGGGCTTGGTGATACACAGTGCCACTCCCAGGGGTGGGCATGGAAAAAATGATTATCCCACAATCTACACGAAACCTGTGATCAAACTGTCCGGGTCTCTACAGACCGAGTGGATCCAATCTCCTCTTGTTGTAAGGGAAGCCATTTTGTCACCACACTTTGCTATTTCCTTGGTACAGGCCCCCGGGGCCAGTGTGTAGCTGAGAGGTCTCTGGAGCCCCCAGTATGTAACCGCTCTGGATAAGGCGAGATGAGGATCGCTGAACACAGGTGGTGTGGATTGCTAAGTAAGGAGAGTGCTCAGACTTTATGTGATAATAGCAATGACTCTGAGTGTGTTAACACTGCCTCTCATCAGCCTACCACCAGGTGTGTTGTAGGAAGCAAGGTGAGAAAAGTGTTTAGCTTTATGTAAAAATAGCAATGACTCTGTGTGTGTTAACACTGCCTCTCATCAGCCTAACCACAGGTGTAGGATGCTTAAGGTAAGGAGAGGTTTAGACTTATGGAATAATAGCAATGACTCTGTGTGTGTTAACACTGCCTCTCATCAGCCTAACCAAGGTGTAGGATGCTAAGGTAAGGGAGAGTGTTTAGACTCTATGTAAAATTTAGCAATGACTCTGTGTGTGTTAACACTGCCTCTCATCAGCCTAACACATGTGATCTGGGTGTGTAGAGCAGACTAGAGATAGCAGTCATGCCAGCATGGAATGATGTGAAGCGTGGCATCTGGCCATTGATCTTTCCCTTCTCTCCCTATGGGAGGGGGGGGGGGGGGACTTACAATATATTCTTTGAGAATTCGTCAGGCAAGCTGAAGCAGTTGTTATTTGTTAAGATATAAACGGTAGGAGTGAGGGGGTGGGAGCAGGGTGAAAAGATAGGGAGAGGGGGACGGGGGGGTGAATTAGGCTTACAGGCAATCATCGACTGCGATTGTCAAGATCCCAAAGTGGGGCAATTTAGTGTGAGTAGCTTGAGTGTGAAGAGCCGAAAGAGGCAGAATCTGCTACAATAGGAAGTTACAACAGCAAGCTGCCAGAGCAATTAATGTCTTTTTGCATGTAGCCACCTTTTCAGCAAGGTTCAGCATGCTGGACAGTGAGTTATAAACTGTTCTGGATTTAAGTGAGCAACGCCACCAATGAATTCATGTGTGATTTCAAGATCAAGAAAAGAAGCAGGGGCCTTTGAATATGCAGGTGGGGGGAGTCTTGTGTTAAGACAATGATACGTTGATACTCCTGATTACCTGCTGCTTTATGTACACCACTCGTGGAATTTTTGCAGTGAGCCATTAGGCACACACACATACTCTCAGGTGTTTGTGTGGATCATTGTATTGTCCAAATTGCAATCTCTTCCAATATTGGATGAAGCCAATCACAACACTGATAGGAAACACACCCCCCGCCTTCGAATATTCAAATATGTTTGGACCCAATAGTGTTGCCACACGTGACATTGACGATTGCCGTTCAGCGTTTGTCATGATTCTTCTCACACGACCATGCCTACATTTGGTAATTTGACAAGACGATAATTTCAGTCAGTTCGGCCTTTTTTTTTTTCAGGTTTAAACAGATAAGAACCATCCAGCTTCAAGAAGGGACTAAAACAATAATGGTCGTAATGCAAGACTACCAGTTACACAGGCTCGGATCAACAAGATAACCTGGGCCTGTGTAGGTAGATCTGGAGTATATGTTCAAACCTGTGTCTTTTTCACTCAGCACAAAAGAGTGAACCAGAGAGCAGGGACATTATCATATGCTTATGATGACCCCTGTCTCCACATTATCCTGTGTATCCAATGGAAGATTGCAGCTAACAGAAAGGAGCAGATCAGTTCTGGCATCTTTGCCAGCCTGTGGGGAGTTCTGCTGGCCATTGTCCTACGAAGAAAGAAACTGGTGTGGTATGGCCATCTGGGGGTTGATAGAAAGGCTCAAATCCGACTATTCTCAGTCAAAGCTCGTACTTGTGTGACATTCCCTGGTCCTGGTATTATTCCGCACATCTACATTCATTAGCCAGTGCAACGTTTCGAATGAATACCACAATCAGTGAACTCTTGTCTAGATCCTTGAGTCTGTCTAAGTGTACCAGACCGGGGCCTTATTGGTCTACCACAGGGTACTGTTCCAGCAATCTCCTTTTGTCCTGGTCAGCCCCACTAATGTTGAACATGTCTACACTAGAAGTATTCTCCCTGTAGACATAGACTCAAGCTGGGAATATTCAATCTTCCGTAATGAGGCCAAACCCTCATTGTCCTTTGGGGTCATGCCACATAACCATATCAGCATGGAATGCTCATTTTTCTTCATTCTCCTAATGTATTCCATCTTAGGTGCCCAAGACTCAATGGCATGAAACATGGAGCTATGCACGAAGCTGGAGATAAAGAGCGACCTTCTTTCTTAAGGGTGACGGGGCTCTGCTGGAGAATTGGGATTTCTTGTAATTATCCCCACCCAGACTAGATCTCACATATTATAGCTGCATCAGATGTACCCGCCATCATTTTTGCATCTGAGAGTATTTGGTTCTTCCTTTACGTTTAGACGGGGGCCTCCAAGTCGAACCGATCACTGGCCCGGGCTTCTGTCGGGACGAGTTCTAGTACCCACACATTACCAGATTTCTTCATCAGTGAATAATATTCTGTCGCTTATAATATGCAGCTGTTTAACCTTTTCAAAGAATGTCTGCAGTTACCCTGCCTACCATATTGATAAACTCTTGAATAGTCTTTTGTCGACTCCATGGAGAGCTGCCATTCCAGGCTTACCGGCCAGCTACAGGGATGGTGCAAGACCTCCTCTCCCTTTATTTGTCAAACATTCCAGGCTGCCAAAATGAGACAGTTTCCCCATATAAGCTCTAATGGCACCCCGTCTTTAGAATGTTTCAAGAAGGTTAGGAAGATATTTCACTGAGAAACAGCGGCCTCAAATGCCTGCGCACAATTGATAGTATCGAGATAGCTAACACAGTGTAGTTTATATAATTTTTGGGGAGCCTTATACTGCAAAATTGTATTTTTGCTTCAGAAATTTAGCCTAAAAAATTTACCCCCCCCCTCTTTGGAGTGAGGTCCCCGGGTGTGTTTATTACAGATCAGAGGGGATGGCCGTCTGTGAGACCGTAGACAGGGTAACTGCACATGTCTCATTTTGAAAAGTTCATTGCTTTTCCACTTTTCCATACGGGGGGTGGTTCGGGAAATTTACTTTCTCTTTCGAACTTGTGATGAGGTCTAACCATGGCAGTTTTTTCAGTCTGATATTACCAGATTTCTATTTGTTTTTTCACACACGGTGTTCTTGATGTAGTGTTATCAGAGATTGTATACACTGAGAGTAAAAGTCTTATATCAGTAGTTCTGCAAACCAGCTTGCTGGCTGTACACAATCAGTAGTGTTCTTTACCAGTATTGAGATATTTTGTTCAATGTTGTGAACCTTTAATTTCCCCTAAAATCTTATTTGAAATATGTGAATGTTAACCATGGGACTCCACAAGGTGTTATTAATATGACCAAGCCTAAAAGTATGCATTAATTATGCAAATTAGACATACCAAAATTCAACGTTTAAATAGACACGCGCAGGTAGTAAAACAGCCAACCTGTATAGCCCCTATTAGACATTGGGAAGGGATGATGGATGTAGGTATCAAAAGAACGACATCCATGACCAAAAGGGAAGGGGGCAGGTTTTATCAATGAAGGACCTTATTGTTCCTTTGGAAACCAACTGTAGTCTACATCACAAGTTCGGGTGAAATGCGACAAAGGTTGACAAGTTGCAAATTTTGCAAACTTGACTTTTAGTGACCTTGAAATAATTGCCAGGTTTTTCATGACCAGCTAAAAAAGTCTCTGCACCCACCAAGTTTTGTGTAAGTCAACAAGAGTAAGAAATGTGAGTATCCTGCAAATTCACTATGGGACCTTGAGATCAGTGCCATGTTTTCCATGACCACTTAAGTCCATACCCATCGAGTTTTGTGTAAATTGGACAAATATTTTTTTCCTAAAAGTCCACACCCACCAAGTTGTGTTTAAATCAGGACAAACTTCATTTTTTGTGTAAAACCACAAAATATAGGAGGCAGCAGGCACAAAGCCCACTTAGAACCAATCGCGAGATGTACTTATTAGGGAAGACATGTTGTGCCAAATTTTAAACCAATCGGATGAAGCATTAAAGACTTGTTGTACTAACACACAAAATCTACCGGAAGCCAGGACAAGGATGCTGCGGATTTGGGTGGAGGCCAAGCAGGATATAATTATCTGGGGATCGGAGGTGGACCACACTACCAAGGTTCATGAAAACCTGACACCTTCAACATGTTGCCTTAGTGATGCAAATTAACCCATAGTTCATACCTCCAGTTGCGAATGCCTTGCAACTTACCATATAATATAAAAACCATAAACATATATATATATATATATATAAAACGTAAACTGATCAGTTTTTGAAGACCTGCCACTGGTTCTCATAGGCTTCATACATCAGCTGAAGCACTACGGTTTGCGCATAACCCAGAGCTGCCTTCAATGCGCACAAAAAATGTGATCACGATTGATCTGGGGTGTTGGGCATATATCTGGATAACGGCCAAGTGATGAAATGCTACAGGGACATGTACACAAAGCAGAATGATCGCCAGTGTTTCCTCCAAGACCTGTATGTAAGCATTTTACGCAGTGCCTCACTGATTTGACAAACTGACCCTCAAAGCAGACGAAGGTAAAAAAAAGAGGGTTTTGTACTCCAAATCAGATGCACCACTAGGGATTTGACCCATCCAATTTTCAAAAAATGGTGGAAGTGGGAGAAAATTGGCATATTTCAACACATTGCCAAATTTAGAGGTTTCAGAGGAAAACGGAATTGACCGCCAAGTCTTTTCCAGGAATTTGTTCAGGCTTAGAGTGAAGAATTGTTAGCGTTAGATAGCTCCAAGCAATTTCAATGATAAATCAACAAAATAGTGCAAACTCATAGCCTGGTGGGTTTTTGCTGCAACATTTCATTTGTTTCCCAACTTTTTTGCTGGGCGGGGGGGTAGGTGGTATAGCTTGATTTGTAGGAGAGAGTAGACTGAACCAATATCAAGGACTTGCAAACACTTCATGACACGTCCGTGCTTCATTCAAGTTTCCTCAACATTTCCCTCACATACCGTCTACTTGAGGATAGCAGTTATGTCTCTCTCTCAGTCAGGGAGATTTGATGTTCCATCAGCTTGACAGATTAACAACTCCATCCCTTTGGCCTCAAAAAATATGAGATTACTGTGTTGTGATGGTGGAAGGAACTCACTATAGTGCTCCAAACCTGGCACATGAATGGGGTTGCACTACCCAAACCTGAAGGAGAGAGCAAGTAAGAACTGCCCAAATTAGGAACATTGTGAGTTACGTTAGTGAAGTATCAAGATGATGTTATATATGTGGGCCTGAGAAGCCTGGCGGAAGATAGACGCATGCATATGCATGTGTAATCTAACTCTTACTGAGATGTTGAGATGTTCCAATGGTCCTTAATTATTTCAATATCCGGAAATCATTCTGACGGGTATAAATATTATACAATAATATTAGAAATATACAATAAGAGACCATTATACAAGTTCAAGTGTAGGCTAGGCCCTTTGAAATACTTGTCAGTTCGGGGGGGGATCATTTTCTGGTAACCTTTCACACTACTTTATACTTAGCTATTTCAATTTTCGGTTCACCTGAATAAGAGGCATTAACTCATTTGAGTCTCATGGGTATGAAATACTGTTCTGTTGGTATCATGTCTAGACCCCCCTCCTTGATCTGTGGCGGGCTATGTTTTACCAGAGGCTGGGGCACATTAAGGAGAGAGGAAACCACTAGATGGTCATCAGAGACCCCGACCAGTTATCAGATACCGAAACAATTTGTTCTCACAAAATTGGGGAAAGAGGAACCGGCTTGTTTACTAAGTAATGTAACCATTGAATGAACCGGTGAATGTGTGAAATTCACAATATCTTGATAAAACAGTGGTGATCCCCTGCTGGCCTCATTGATTTGTTGTTAAAGTTTATCCCGCTAGAATGGTTGTCCGACTTGCGGTGTAAACCCCGTCGGAGAGAATTGTCTAGCTACCAGTCCAAAAGATTTATTCTCAAATTTTCCATCACACACATTCCAAGCTATGTATATGTTCTGACCGCCTTGGAACTCAGTATTCATAGATACATACAATGGTCGGCATGTTGTTTCCGGGGCCCACATTGTGTAACAGCTTACCATTACCTGTCATGTTCTATCAACCTCTGTCATCAGATAGCGCAACGTTTGGATGTGCATCCAAATCTATCATTTCATCGTTGTCGGAGATCCATTTGAAGAAAAAAAAAACATTTGTGATAGTGTGCCTGTAGAGTATTTTTTACTTCTAATTAAAATCAGTGGACTATTTATGCAGTGTTTTCTACTCATTCATTGTTCTGGGGTTGAAATGAAATCAGGCCCACCCCTATAACCCTGCCCCAAAACACGCCTCTTCCAACATGTTTTTGTGCCCTGCATATCACTGCGGGACAGGAGAATGGCATAGTGGAATCCGCGACGCGCTGCAATCAAAAGAAAAGAAAGCCCCCCACCGCAATATTCCGGTTTCGAGATCCGGGGTCAGGGATATTTTTTCTCCATGTGGCTGTACTTGCAGTTGCAATGGGCGAGGTCTTGGTCTCGCTCCCTGATTCCCCTGTAATGCAGTGACTTCTGTGCAAATGATGCGATAGGTCTCATCGGTCGGATGTTAACAGTCACATTGAACTCGGCACCTTCCACTCACCAGTTCCAAGATATTGGTCGATCCTGATTTTAACTGATCCTTCTTTTCAGAGGGGCCCATAAATGGCAGTCCTGTCAACTAGGTTGGGATCTTTCACACCCTGCCTCGTTACCATCATTCACGATCAATATGACCAGCTAGGGTTCCTAATTGAGCCTTTCAGTATGCTCCGTCCTTAGAATGAAATCTTGTCCCTGCAGTGTATAGAAAGTATACACTTCTAACAGGAGGGGGGCGGTGGGGATGGGTTTGAGGTCGTATCCCAAGGAAGTGCACCTCATAATGGCCTCCCACCGTCGCCTATTGCACATATGTACACTTTATGGCCCCTCTGACACAATGCTCTGCAGTATTGCTAAATAACGGCTGAAAACGTCTACTGAACTGCAAAAAAAAATGGTTTTGTTGAGAATTTAATGATTACTTGGGTCATTGGGGGGGGGGGGGGCATGGGTACATTCTACAGACAGACATAAGTGGATCACTGACCAAAGGGGTATGCATTTGCCTTCTGCGTGAGATTCCTTCACATCAAGGTACCGCCAAAGAGGCATTGCCTTATTCCTTGTACCTGGCTAGGGATTCGCAGCTGACAATCGGGTGCAGTATCCAGGTCTGCATCCTTGCATAGGAACGATCCTCTGCTCAGCAAGTATACCATACATTTTTTTTAAAAAGCTAAAAAGCTAAAGTCGTCTTAATCATTTAAACTGAAAGGACCCTGCTCTACTCCAAAAACGATATGCAAAATTACAGCTTGATCGGACAAAGTGATATGGATTATTCGTTGTCAAAGGTTTCCAGCCTTTGCGGACTCAAAGGACTTCGTTTTTTTTTACCCTTTCCCTTTTTTGACCTGAATCAGAAACCAGTGGGCTCATGTGATCTCATGGGAAAGTAAACCTAACTCGATCCAGGTGGGGTCAAGTTATTGTGTCCACAAGCTAAAATTTGCCAAAGTAGCAGTTTTCCACATTTGCGCACCAAAATGCCCCTGCTGTACACCAAAAGACAATTAGGGTTCTTTGTACTCCTCATGGGAAAGCAGTATGCCAAATTGCAACTGACTCGACACGAATTTTGGACTTGTAATAATTATTATTATCATAACCGTTGACTTATAAGTGCAAAATCTTAAAGTTCTACACATGTCCACAATGATTTGACTTTTTTCCAAAAAGGCCTGGGGGGGGGACTTTGACCTGACCCCAAAGTATGAGTTTCAATCCCATTAGGTGGGGTCAATTATTGTGTTCACAAATTAAGATTGGCCAAAATATAAGTTTTCCACGATTCACAATTCCTAACAAATGTGAACCCCAGCTTCTACACCAAAAACATTACAATATTGGATCTAGAAAAGCAGTATGCTAAATTTCAACTCGATCGGACCGAGCGTTCAGGACTCTAGGTTTCAGACTTGGCCTCTGCTGATCTCATCCTGAATAGAAGAAGAGGAAGGAACAAACCCGGGTAACCTCATCGTGACGAAGCAATCTGCACGTAAAATGGATGATGAATCCCCTGTGAAAATGACAAATTGAAAAACCGTAGGTAACATTTCTGAGCTGTGTTGTGTTTATGCTGTTCCACTGACTGAAAATATGAGGACATGTAGCCAAAAGGGGGAAATAATAAATTCCCTTTCTAGAAAATGAGCTGGTAATTGGGAAGAGAGATCTTCAAATCTTACTTGGATCAACCAACTTTATATATACTCAGTGCTGTGTGTCTGTCTGATGAGGAAATATCTATAGTCAGCACTTCTCATGTTTGGGAGAGCTGGGCCCCACTTATACCATGGTCCAAAAGATTGGTGTGCAGATTCTCCTCACTAAACCATCTCATCCAAGTACTCGTGTTTATTACTCTGACTATCCGAACATAACAAAAACAGGAAACAGCCTTTATACTGGATACCCATTTTTCACTGGAGTGGAAGAACCATTGCATGTGGACACATGTTATACAGTTTTTAAATTGTGAAACGACACCACAAGTTTTCCTAGTCCTAACTTCCTGGACGGACACACGTGGAGAGTGGAAGGCAAGCTTCATCATAATGAACCGTAACAACACAAATGATATCAGCCAATGGGGAGCCATTCAAAGCATTCCAAAACAACACGTTCACGAGGACAGTGACATGTAGATTGTACAAAACGCCAAGTTTAATTAATTAAAAACTAGTGATGAAAACATGATCTCATTATGTTTGGTCCATATTCTGACAGGACACCAGTCTTTTTGCTTTCATGATAGACATGAACATGAACTACATTATTACAACTACCCAATAAGAAACTAATTCCACAGTAACATGTGCATATAGGCAGTATGGAAGAAAGAAGCAGAGGCCTAGTGACGACTTCTTAATAAATGAAAGAAAGAAAAGACAACCTCAACCCAATCAGTCACCAATTTAAAGAGAAACTGTGGGGGGAGAATCCCTGGGGTTGCCAGTTGAGTATGTTTTACTAGTATATTATGTCTTCAAGATGCAGAAGTCGGCATTTGGCAGTATCAACCAAATTAACAACATTCACCCACCATATAATAGCTGCATATCCATTCGCAAACAGGACTGCTAGGGAAGGCACCTTTGGCGGTATTCTGATGCAATGGACATTTCAGAGATGAAACCGGACTACCTGTGTCTTCCAGTGTCCAAGATGAATAATAACTTATATTAGGGTGTACACGGACTCATTCTGTTAGCTTGTTTCAGCTATATCAATGAGGATAGATCCTCATTACAATTCTGTTTCTCTCTATGACACTATGACTCGTTGATATAGTCATACAGTCTTTCGACTCCACTAAATATAAAAAGTACTACTCCACTATCTGTATTATATATCATGTTCTCAGTTCAATCAAGAAGACATATGTACCATATGGAGAGACTATCAGAAGATGACCGAGAGGAAACAATACCCTCTGTTGGAGTGATATTGACTGGCAACCCCATAATCTACACCTCATTGGGCTCCTACCTTTCTCTGAAGAAAAAAAAAAAACAGCAATCAGACTGCCCAGTCCTCCCAGTTGGGGGAAACCATTCGTTCAAGAGTCGTAGGTGTTGTGTGAAGGCAATCTAGCGAATAAGCCAATTCTCCAAGCCTCACTTTTGCCCCTACCCCTCGCTTGAAACAATAGATGTATCATCAACACATCTTTGTACAGACAACTGAAATGGACGCTGTGTAATAAAATTCCATGTAGGTGTCGGAAATGAAGTCTCCTGTTACAATCGGCCATGACTGACTACAACCTCTAATCTGTTACCCAGTACCAACAAACTCTGAAACAGCAGGGCTTAGCACTGTCAGCAGTCACCATGGTACAGTAAGTCAGAGGAGACTAGAATGCAACCGTCTCAACAACAACACGCTGAAAGGTACAATTCTTGTTGAAGCAGTCCATGAAGGAAGCCAAGCATGATGCAAGGCCTGGGAACTTGCCGATCAGAGGAGTGTCTGGTTGCCATTTTTTTTTTTCTCAAGGGAAACAAAGAAATTTGGGACTGAGGTTCCTAGCGGAACAACATTAGACAGTGTCTGGTACAGGCTCTTTCTACCGGCCTCGTACGGTTGTCGACCACGTTGATCCCAGAGTCTGCGATGACGCAATCCTCGACTGGGGTTGACCCGGACACCTTGTCCTCTCGACCTTCCTCACAACGTCCTGAAAAAGCAAACATTGATGTGGTCACAATCGGGAAAGAAAAGGAAAGGTTCAAAATATGCTATCGAGAGCTGCTTTAGGCCAGCAACGGTTGGCAGGTGTCTTGCCCATGCCATAAAGTGATCCCAACAAGGGTGAAAGTCAGTGGGGGGTGGGGGGGGGGGGCAGGTGAGGGTAAATTTGGGCATAACTCAAGCAACTCCTCACTCCGTTGGACCTACTGACACTCGGTAGTTTGCGATATGTTTTTGGTCCCCACGAAAGTGGCAGTCATTTTAAGGTCACCAATTATATGAAAACTGTGACAAAAACCTCACTGTTTTTCACCGTGCTTCTATCTCATCAGGAAGTTAGTCAAAAATGCATTTGTACTTCGTGTAGAGCACAAGTCTTTAAAATGAACACAGTATACAATTTTTTTCCCCATAGACGGTTAGACCCCCCTCACTGAACGTTCGGGGGTAATAGACGAGATTCTCCCCATAGAAATATCGTTACGGCTAATTTTTAAACTGTCACTACTATACTGCTCGTCTCTAGAAGGGGGGGGGGGGGGGGGGGCTGATCGGTGTGCTAATCCTATTTGAAGCTGTCGTAGCGGAGCGCGATGTCAACAATTCTGACTAGAATTTCCCGAAGCATGCCTTTGCCTCTCGCTACTCTCGTCAGTAGGTGTGGTGGGGTGGGGGGGGGGCTTGATTGGCCTTTATTGCTTACGAGGAAATGTTGAGTATCATTTAGGTGACGATCTAACCGTTCTATCTAAGCGACCTGTTTTTCTGGATAACAGATTCGAATGATTCTAACAAATAATGATGCTAAAACGCAACTACTTCATCCCATTTTCTCCTGAGTTTTTTGTTTGATAAGTAATGGGGAAAATCTTTTGTGTGGAAAAAGTTTTGTGTTGAGGATTTGTATGTTTTCGCAGGGGGTGTTTTGAAAGATCGTTTTGCCCACGTACGTTCAACGTCTAACTGATGTCGTTCCTATTACTTTTGACCACAGATCATTATCTTCATTAACTTCGACTCCGAACTGGCTTATTTCATTCTACCAGATTTTGTGAGCCCGCTCTCTGGCCGACTAAACAATCGATCTGCTGAGAGACAAGAATTAGTTTCCCAGCGGGTATCACATCCCCATATTTACGACTCTTCATCCAACTGCCCCTTCCATGATGTAATTGTCAATGTGTCACAGATTGGTCAGACTCCCACATTCAGTCTGACCCCAAAGGACCTTTCACAGACTTATCACAGGAAAGACAGCCCGACGGTACGAACCATGCCCTTGACGACTTTCCCACAAAACACACAGGTTGCCATCCAGCCAGCTGGTCAGTACAGTGGTGAGGAAGAACTGAGATCCGTTGGTGTTCATTTCCGGCATTAGACCATGCTCAGCCAGCTGGCACGTAGTGCTTAGCTTGAAGTTCTCATCGTCAAACCGGTTCTCCGTAGATGCTCTCCATGTGGGGATATTATATTAAAGGAAATGAGAACCTGTATGACATGGAACCGATCTGCTCTTCTTTAAAGGAAAGCACCACGTGTCATTTGATCAGGTCCCCTGCCCTGGGAATACCCCTGCCCCAGGGACTACCCATGAACACCGGTGCCTCGTCAAACCTGGTACTTGTGTATGCAGCTTGTTCCAACGACTCACCCTGTGAAACTTATCATGTCTCCTGACCCTGGGGAATACCCTGATCACCAAAGTGGAAAAACCAAGGTCTCGCCCATCACAACTGCCAAGTTACAGCACCCAGGGAAGAACGTACGGTGACTGCTGGAATTCGGACCCAGATTTTTGCTTGCAAAGTGCACTGATACCCACTCTGCCATTTTTCCGCCCAAATAATTGATCACCAGGTCTGGCTTCCTGTTTGGCGGTTTGAAAGGTGCTGCCGATAGTGATGGCCTCTGGACTCCAACCAAACAATTGCTCAGACAGGTTATAGCCTGTCCGCCAGGTAAAGTTCAATGGTCACAAAATGAATTTTCTGTAAATCCCTAGAATGTTGTACGTTACATACTGCATCCAGCAGAAAATCAACTTGATTTATGGTTGTATTGCACAATAATAGGCGAATGCCCTCGTGAGTCACGAGGGGGGGCCCTCTGTCACAGGTAAAAAATCCCATTTTTTACCGACTTTGAAGTCGGTTTTCAGCAAATTAAATGACATGCGTATTTTTTATAACATCCCAACAAATATGCAAAGTTTTTCTATGACATTGTACCTACCAAGTACATGTAGTCAACGCTCCTTTCAAGAGTTATATGAACTGAAAGTTGAAACTAAAGGGAACTCTATTCAAATTGTGAGCTCAGAGTGAGACGGAAACACAGACATCTCCGGTACATGTTCACATGAGTGAAGGCACCTCCCTGGATCATGACGTCCTTGATAACACGGTGAAATTTGCTGCCCTGGTAAACCCTCCTTGCCCTGCAACAGTGAGAATTGTGCATTGTTTCAAGCAATTGGTCAATACACGAATAAACAATTACCATTCCCTAATAGGCTCTATGAATGAAGCTCTTGGCCCGATCAGGGATAAGCAGCCACAAAGTTACGGTCCCTCCACGGCAAAGATTCCTCAATGAGTTGAATAGGCCAACTAACAAAATTAGAGGATAAAAGAGTTGGTAATAATAATTGGTGAAAATTACGAAAGAATATTAATTGGAAAAGAATATCAGAAAACAATGAGCGCTCCAAGTCCAGCCAATCAGCCTAACATTTCCGTCTATGACTCTGGACAAAAAAAATTGCAAGAACAGCCAACAATGAACCAAATGTGGGAACTAGGACATCCCACGTGCGCAATGGGTTCGAGCTGTGGCCGCCATCTCCGCTAACCAACTGCCAGTGACGAGCCACTCGTGGACAAGGAAGGATGTGGGTGAAGAGAACTAGGAACATAAGGGCTAAATCTTCATATTTACTGCTATTTTCACACATGGATGGTGGCAGGAGACAGAAGTTAGTATCCAGGAATAAATACATGGATGATATTCTTCTCTCATAATATTAATATTCCAGTCATGGTTGTCTGTAACTTGCATTGCACTGGTAGTAACATCCTGCGGTGTTATCTATCCGCAGGGTCGGAATAGTGCACACACTTGTGTCGAGGTTATCATAAAAAAACAGTGTGCTGTCTAGTGTCTATTGTTTATTGATACAAACGTGTTATGTTATCAACTTCAAAGAGTGTATAGCAAAACCATTGCCGAATTGAGAGCATCGCATGATTGCGACACTAGAAATTTCTAGCACTGGGTGGAGGTTTTGATTCCCTATACAAATATCACCGCCGAGTTATATTTACAAGCTCAATAGACCATTGAACAACACTTCAAGAGATGTGGGAGGAACATGAAGGACAAGATGAAATGTACAGGGAATGGCATCAGACATGAAGAAAGGAAGCATAATACTACTACAGATACTTACCTCTCTTTGTGCCAGAGTTCTGAATTATCAACTGTCTTAGGCACAAATCCCACAAGGCGGATGATATCTTCCTGAGGCGTTCCACGTATTTTTTTTTTTTTTTTTTTTTTTCAAAGTCGAGTAAACCTGGTGTTTTGATAGACGCAAGCAATGATTAATTATATTATGAAGGCACCGGACTCTCAATCCAAATGTATTTTCTTACCCACCTATAGAAAAACAGCAATTGGCTCTTCTGGTAGTGATCAAGTTTCTTGTACCTGTCTAAGTGTTGACTGGCTGCCATCCATGGTCGAACAAGAACCAGCAAGCAAGCATGTGTGTACTGTGTGTTGCCTACACAGAGGACAAAATTCTGAAGCAAATTTTCACCCGGAGCAGCAACTACCTACGCTGAATGTACACAATCTCTTGTTCCAAAAGAGACGTCAAATTGTCAATAGGAATAGCCTAATAGGCACGTTTTGTTGTTTACTGACGGTATGACATGTATACAGTGTTGCCGTTTAATTAAGCTACACGTTCGGAAAAGAGTGGCGCTGAGAATCCGGTTTAAAAAATCGCGGTGAATACACATGAGATCTGGTGATAGGTTAGGAAATACATCTCCAAAGAAAAATATTGGTAATTTTAAAACGAGGTAGGGTCAGGTTGTTATGATATAGTAGGATAGCTTTTTTTGAATTCTTCAAAATTTTCTCAATGTTCATGTTGTGCATGGTTGCCATATCTCTCTGTTTTTGTGCATGACGGATGCTGAAGCTCAATGAAAATCGTTCGGTCCAGGGACTATGAATATTCATGGCTTTTGGGGAAAGCCCTAAAAATTACACCAGAAGTACAAGATAGTGTAGGGTAGTTGTCAGAGGAGCAAATGGGTGGGGACGACCGTCAGCATGAATCTTGAGGTGTGGGGTTCAATACAAGGTGTATCAAAACCCCAATTATTTTTGTTTTTCTCACAGGTGGTACCAATCTAAACTGGTTTCCACATTTCCGGTAGAGATGATCAACACAAGCCCAGGGCGTCCGTCCGGGTAGCCCACGATAGTTCACTGTGTTCAGTGGGTTACACCTAATTCACGTAAATTGGTATTGGAAAGTGAGTAACGAGGAACAAAATTAGTCGCGGGCCTGAGGCCTAGGAGTCACAGGTTCTAATCTCAGAGCCTCAAAACTCAAAATCGGGGTGCTCTCGCAGAGGGGGAAAAACCTTACATGCGTGGGAACCCCTTAGCAAACACACTCTTATTGATCAAAAACTGGCAATGCTCGGCGGTATGCATGGTACCAAGAATTTGCTGTCTATCTTCTGAGAACCCCCCCACATTTTGAAACCTAGCGTGAAACACTGATATGTAGTGAACTGAAAACGAGGTGTTATTGGACTGTTGTGCACCCTTCTCAAAGTTACACTGTAACACAGGATGTGGATTTTCTGTTTAGGTGGGAGGATTTTCTAACATTAGGCAGAGCAGTATGCATTTCATTTTAAAAGAGGTTTATATCCCTTCTAGGCCTGTAATGATCTCTGTTAAAGAAGAATGAAAAGATTACTCCAAATACCAAATAAGCCCCTGGCCCGAGAAAGATTCCAATGGTGAAGTTATAAATTTCTCTGAGGCAACTCTCATGGAGAAAAACATGTTTCACAAGTTCATAAACAATAGCTGGCAGAACCCCTCAATGACCTTGGACCTTGAATTCCTGCCCCCCACGTGTAACTTGTTAGTTAATGATTACACTGACCAACGATACCGCATGGCAATCCAGTTAATTTAGCCCCCTAAATACATCAATAACCAGGTCCAGATGAAATTTATGAAGACCAGGGGCTATTTAGGGGGGGAAATAGCCTGGGGTCTCTACTTGGTCACATTTGGGTAGGCTTAACTAATAAATGCAGAAGCACATTTCAGTGTTTTGTTGGCAGAATGGACACTTCAGGGTATGTACAGTATAATGCAGGTGAGCTACGTTTTATACTATGGAAACCGATAGTTATTATAGCTCTGGTGGTTGATTTTTTCATTTGAAGCCCTGGTCCTCCTCAATCCAGAAGTCTGAAAAGTGATCACAGCCCCTGATCCTGCCAAAATAATTCTGGTCCCTGCCAGATTCCAAGATTCCATGGTTCATGGGATCTGGCAAGGCTATCTCTCGAAAAAAAGTATACCCCGGACTCGGTTCTTCATTTCAATCCCTGGACGGATAGATAAGAAATACATTGGCATCACAAACAGGGTTAGCGCTAAGGGAGGGGAAAGGGGAGTCTATTGTTTTGAAAATCCTCTCAAAAATTATTGGTGGGAGGGAAATTCGTTGATTAAAAATGCTCAGTCGATAATGAAAACAGCTCTGAATAATGCTCTCTGACACTGGGTAAAAACCATTTCAACCGTATACACAGGACATCATAATGGCCTCATATGTAGCAGCACCTGTTAAAAAAACGGATGATACATCATAATGGCCTCATATGATCCAGCACTGTTAAAAAAACGGATGCTTGTCTAATGCGGTTGAGTCTCAGTTAAAAAGGGCACTGCGATGATTCATTCAGGGGCTAATTCATTTAAAGCTGGATAAAAACTGAATGCGCTAGTCCAAAAACCGGAATTTCCATAGGACTTCTTCCCGTTACAGAGTTATAGTTCTTTGAAGTTTGTGTATCGTGAAGCATGTGGTTATTGCGCAAGTTCGAAAATGCCCTCTCATCATGCAATATAAATGAAATTGTCATACTTCACACCCTGCAAACATTCTTTTTTTTCTATGAATTCAAACTTTAATTGCAACTCGAAAAACTTTAGTCTATGGAGAGGATCGCTGTAGTCGGATTGCGTGGTGTTGATAGTTTCTTTGGTGAGGAAAAGACTACCGAACTTTCTGATATGTTGACTTAATCAACAAATGGAACAATCAAATCCATAACATAATTTCCTGTGTTGTCCATTTGTGACGGTCATGCGTTATTTGGCAATTGGATTCTCCCCAGTTTTCTCTGCCTAATGGCTCAACTTTGGAAGGCCAATAACTCCACATAGGCCTAGGAACATCGTATTGAAATAGGGTTTGGGACCTATAGATACAGTTTTCCATTCTCCACAATATCACCTTTGTTGTAACCACCTGCGTGGTCTTTAAGTCTACGCAGTTATCATTTTCAAGTCAAAAAAGGTTGATTTTGACGAACCCTTTCATCTACGGACGATGGACGGAGCGCGGAGATACGGATAATGCCAAGAATTTTGAACATCTGATTTGTATGAACAGCATCGTAGGGTGACCTAACCTCTCGGGGTCTGAAGGTGGGGCTACAAAGTGCAAGTACCAATTGAAATCTGCATTATAATCAGGAGTGTCAGTGTGTAGAAAAGTACCATCAGTGTCGGCTATAAGTCAAGTGTCACGTTGTACTGTGAGGAGTGGACTAGGCTAGCCCAACCAGTTTAGTTTATCCCGTTCGGAGACGTTTTACTGGAACACAGTTGGTGGCACGACTTACTCTTCATCTGTAACCATCAGCGCCTTGTCCCTTGTTTTTAGCTGCTATCTACTGTTGTGTGGAGTGAAAAATAACCAACGCCACAATGGCGAGAAGTACAAACATCTGAGGTCTTCATTGCGGTTGACAAGGTTATTCGCTTCCAAAATACTACAGCCACGTTGAAAGGTAACAACCCAGTCGGTCTGTCGCTCAATCATTCAAACTCAATGAGACAAACTGACACTCATGAAATGAATGTTCGGGCCTCCAGAACTGTGACCAGTTGACGTTGTGTGGTTGCTCCGGTTTGAGCTAATTATCTGATGGTTTGGAAGTGAAACATAGACTATGTCCTGCACAACCATGATTTTCGGATGAATTTCGAGTTTTAATGATGCAATAAAGCGGTCAATGTATCACCTATCTTCTCGAATGATATAGATGGAACAATAAACGCTTGGCAACATGATTTGGAAACCGTCCTCTTCAGTGTCTGTTTAGCCTATTTTTTCTCATAATGATTAGGTGGCACGGAATATACCGAAACGTTTGGTAGTCCGTTTGCTATAATATAAAATGAAGTTTGAGCGGCATTCCCCCTATTTTCACCGACACGATCATGAAACGGAATATTTAACAGATTGCTCGTTCCAGCTATTCCTGAATACCTTTCTTTGATTCATACATATATATGAAAATGCACTCGTTCGTTATCCTCAGGAGTAAAACTTTCGCGGCAGAGCCCCGCGAATATTTATTTTACTTGGCCAATTACTAACACTAGTCACTAGAACGACAGTAGTATGCGTACGTACGTACGTAGCAATACATTTGGCAGAAATCCAGAGCGTACAGGTACGTAGGACGGTGGGACGATATAGACTCCCAACCTTCCCCCCTCCCCCCCCCCCCCCCCCCCCCCCCCCGGCGTGGCCCCCCCTCCCCCGTAGACCGGCACATAATTATGACAAATCGGGTACTAGGCTTGAGCATTTTGCCCACCGGCTCCTTCCTGTACCGAAATCATCTCCTGTTTAGCTCTGGCGAGAAGACCGAGAATTTTTGTGCGCTGAACTGAAGCCTGATGGTCCAGTTTGTAATCCATGAGTAATACCAAAAGTGGGGAGTATTAATTTTCTGGTATTATCCCCGCCGTCGGCCATCTTGAAAATTGTTTTTCAAATAATTTGAGGAATCGTAGCTTAAAATATCATTCCTGGGGTTTCGTGGGTAGAGGATTCCATTTTTCATATCGTTTCATGATCCAAGTCTCTTATATATGCAAATCCAAAATGGCGACCGTCGCCAATCTTTTTTTTTTGGATTCAAATAGTTTGAGTTATACATCGGCGATGAAAACCATCATTCCTGGGTTTTGGGGTCCCGAGGAATTCATTTTTTAACGTCAGTTTAATGATTCGAAATAATGATATCCCAATCCAGGATCCCAGCTGTCGATTGGTCGAATTTGAGTTCAAATTTTCGATTCCGTGTTCAGAGTGGAAAGCGCTAGGTTGGTCCCTAAGCTTTTTTCCCTCTTGGAATTGTTAAACAAACATTTAGGAGGATTTCCTCCGTGAATGTGAGGGCAGACATTTAGGGTGGCTATAAGTCAAAATGCCCTGCTGTCGGCCATCTTGAATAGCCGTGCCTCAGGACCTCATAGCTCCCTCATATAAATTTCACAACTTGGGAAAGGTCAAGGAGTACATATTCCCGATCAGTTGCATATACCTAATTTTGACTTACAAATACAAGGTAGCCCGCCATTAACAAGCCAATGGTTTGGATCAAGTTTTCCCGATTCCGTCG
Source organism: Sclerodactyla briareus (assembly GCA_026419785.1). Taxonomy (NCBI): domain Eukaryota; kingdom Metazoa; phylum Echinodermata; class Holothuroidea; order Dendrochirotida; family Sclerodactylidae; genus Sclerodactyla; species Sclerodactyla briareus. Next base: position 95,266 of record JAODTK010005609.1, on the reverse strand, counting down.
CCACTTTAATCGACATCGGCTCGCTTGATTTAGAAAAAGCTCACCACATAGTTGAAGTGAGCGAGGATGATGAAAATGGAAGATTAGTTTTTCCTGCAATTTGATAACTGTCTAAAAAAAAAAAAAAAAAAAAAATCTAATATATCTAAGTGTGTACACAGCGCTTTCTCGACGTAACCAAGCGCTACATATATTTCATTGTCTCTGGTTACCATTTGAATCCTTGAATTGCCCCTTAAGCGTATTATATGATGCCGCGTCAACTCAAGTACTCGCAGTATTCCCAATTGTGCAGTTTGATCCTCATTTGCCCGGTAATTGGAGTGGTGTGCCCTCTGTTGGACAGGTTCAAAATACATAGGCCAATACAATACGCCTAACAGTGACGTGTTAGCATTAGCGGACCATTCTGGGTATAAATCCCGATCTACGCATTGTCCCATCATGAGTGCATTGGTAGCTAATCGAGTAGTCCAGTAGTTATCATGATACAAAACTATTCATCTGGATCGGTCGAGTTTATCATTTTCACTATCACCATCGGTACTGCCGAAGAAGGGAGCTGATTGGGACAAGGGTGAGATTTTGCGGCGGACTGGTCGCCACTTCCCATTCATCAACCTCGTGACCCTTAGGGGAGACGGGTGGTTTCTAGACTCATCAATGGTGTTTTAAAGTGTCCGTTCATCAGGGGCAACGGACTGTGCTCTTCTCAGTTTGTTTTTTTCCATCTCAATGTTCCTACCTGCCCACAGTTAACGCGGCCCATTTTGGCGGAAATGTTTTCATATCTGCCTTGATTTCGCTCCGCAAGTCCAGGCTCTCCCCTACCCTCCCAAGTACCTCTTGTGCCTCTGGATCAGTCCTCACTTTTTGCAAAGATTTCTTCCTGACGTGGCCATAGAAGCCTTGTGGTTGTTACCTACCGTCATTGGTGTACCCACGGGTGAGGGGTCTGACCCCCCCACATGACCCATTGATCAATAATTTTTTACACCCAAAAAAAAAATCAGTTCGTAAGGTTTTGCAAACTGTTATTAGCAAATATTGCAGCAGCATGTATCGGGGCCCTCAAATGTACTCATTTTGCCCATAGGGAGGATGAGGCCATTTAATAAGGGCGCACGTCCCCCTTGAGTTTCGACCTCAACCCCCCCCCCCCACTCCCTTCAAGCAAATCTCTCAGTACGTGCCACGGAGGGCATGCAAGATGTCAGTATCCCCCGTGTCTATATTAACACGCCTCTGCAGTTGTTATCCTTTACTTGGGCAAGGGCGATAACAGTATGTTCGCCTCCACTGTTGGAAACCCGGAGGCCCGCTTCGTCGTTCCTCGTTCAAGTCGATCGTTTTGACATCCGCCTTACCTGTAATCTGTCGTATCCCGCTCGATCAACCAGTGATATTACGTGGGCTCCTTAACAGTCCTTTGTAGTCCCGGACCTTGTTCCTGGACCAAGCCATTGTCCGTTGACTCCACGCACCAAGAAATGCGTCGTCGGCTTAGGGGGACATGTGGGATGTGCACATGGTTTTGGCTGCCCTCGGTCGTGGTCCCCATACTTCATGCTCCCGTTCGATTCAACCCGATCCGTCTGCAAGATCTAATAAGGACGTTAGCCCAGCCTCTTCATGAGAGCTACTCTATAAATGCACTGAAAGAGTCCACGTACTTATCTGCTCATTCACGAAATTGCGTCTATTATTCCAGTTAATGGTTGCAATGAGAGATATCGTCTTCGTAAACACCCGGGGCCCTGCAAAATTGGATGTGGTGCCCAACTCTGGCAGTCCGTGGGTGGGGAGGACTGTATAGTTGACCTCGCACTGCATTTGGGGATTCATTTGTTCGACTTCGGAGTCTGTCAGAAACTGTCCACCAGTTTCGCGAAGATGCCCAGAGGTACTGCGCGACGGTGGAAAGTGATCGAACTTTCATATTTCTCTAACGCCTATAGGTTCCACTAAAACAAGTGATCCTATTGTTTTCCTAACCGCGACGCTGCTGCATTTCAAGACACTCGAATGTACAGGGGTTGATGGCCGAAGACCTGTTCGCACCGAAACATCAAAGTTATCAAATTTAAAAGTGTGTAGCAGCGGTACTCCCATCGAAGGCCGTGCGTCCGGTCCGCCGGGTGAGTTGGGGCGGGGGTCTGCGACTCTCATCTGTTGTTCATTCTGAAAATTGTGTTTTAAAAAGTAATGCCTCCAGGGAGGAACTTACTGTATAGTTTTTGCATCAAAATCTTGCCAGAGATCTTAGTCCTGAGATGTTTGACATGGCTGAAAGGTGGAGGGTACATGCTGTCTTCACATCCCATTTTCAGTTATCCACAAGTATCATATAAATAAACATTGAATCAATGAGTTCTCAATTGTGCCCATTCGAAGCCTGAGAGCCGCAATTTAGAAATTGAGACCAAATGTGCGTTGTTATTGAACCGATCACGACACTTTAGGGAGTGAGGGGAGGGGCTACTTGGGCATTTCAATATTATATATTATTACCTCCTCTCTTCCTCACTTCTAGTATAAGCCACTCAACTCAGGAGGGGGAGCTTTCCTTTCACCTATCAGGAATAACGAAGGCGACGAATTTGAATATCGACCAATCGACGCTGTGATGTAAGGAGACTTGGAATCATGAAACTGATATGGAAAATGGAATCCTTGACCCCCCTAAACCCCAGGAACGATGCTTTAAGTTAGACTTGTACCTCAAAACTTTCTGGAAACCAATTTTCAAGATGGCCGACGGCGGCCATTTTGGGTTTGAGATTTAGGAGATTTGGATTCATGGAACTGATATGAAAAATGGAATCCTCGACCCCTAAAACCCCAGGAATTATGTTTTAAGCTACGATGTACCTCAAACTTTCTGGAAACCAATTTTCAAGATGGCCGACGGCGGCCATTTTGGATTTTGGCCACTCACGACTTCCGCCCACACTTTGGCGAGAGGCACCCTCGCTTATTTTCTTATTTGACCTTCGAGGAGGTCAAAACAATCGAAAAACCACCTCCGCTCTCCACGGTCACGGGAGTGCCACGGGAGTGCCCCCAGTCTGTAAAGCTATTTGTACATAGATAATGGACAGAGAACACAGGGAAGGAAGAATGCTGGAGAGAACATGAACGGAGCGGAGGGCGGACCGCGACATTTTCGGACGAGCTCATTTCGATGGGTCATGGGACAACTGCCTTCTGCCTCTCATTAGGCCTATATTTGTTACTCAAATCAATATCTTCATCCCAATCCTTACAAGTTTCACATGCCTGCAATGATTTCGGTCCTGTTTTATTTCTTGTGAACCGTTTTGAAGGGCGTGGCAATAATGCGCTCTTCCATTACTAGGAGTACAAATATGATGATTTATAGGCTATTTTACCCCAGTCGTGGGGGTGCGGGGTTGGCGACTAGATGAGGGAAACTGTTTTGTGGGTTTCGCGTCACCCCACGCCCCCCCACGCCCCCCCCCCCCCCGTAGCCGTAACTGGATTTAGCTGGATGGCCACCCTCGCATCATCTGGTGTTTGTTGAATCTTCCAAATAGTTGAGAGAATGGCAACATGGATAGAATGTCTAAAGACCCTTGAGGATCCCGCACTGTTCTAAAATATTCTTGAAATCATTGAGTGTTTGGGCTGACACAGCACTCTCTGGGAGTCTATTCCAATGTTTCCAATCTATTGAAGAAGGAGTTCCGTCTCAGTTCCAATCGTACAATTGCTGGTCTGATCCTCCTGAATGTCCTCTAGAGGTTATAGTGTCCTGTATGATCTCTACACAACTCTCATGCCCCAATTTTGATTTTTCCCTGCAAAATGTTGGAAAATGTGATAAGATCCTGACGTGCATGACGTTTTGAATGGTCATCAACTCGTTCTTGTGTCTTTCCTCAACGTTCTTCCAGTCATTTCCCGGTATCATTTTTGTCATCCTTCGCCGCACCCCTTCTAACAAGGTAATGACTTTCTTCAGGTATGGTTTCCAGATGGGTATGCAGTAATCCAAGGGTGGCCTCACTCGTGACTTGTACCATTATATACTCTGCTGTTGAAGTTAGAAAAGTTCCGCTTTATAATTCCCATGACTTTATTTGCTTTCTCTTCAGATTTCGCACACTGTCTAGTGAACTTCCAATTTGTGTGCTAACAACCACCCCCAAGACTTTTTCCTCTTCTGATTCTTTCAACTCTTTTCCATTCATTTCGTACTTGTATTTGGGTTCCATGGCCAAATGCTCACTGCGCCTCTCTATGTAAAGTCATTTGCCACTTTTTTCTGTCCATAACCCAACAACTGGTCTATTTCTTGCTGTAATTGCTGACGATCTCTCTCGTTCCGTATTAGACTAGATCACTTTTGTATCGTCTGCAATTTACTGAACTTCAACGTAATGCCAATATCCAAATCATTCAAACCTTCCTGACCAGATGTCAGATTCACTGCCTGTGGTAGATACATTGATCGTTCACCTTTATACAGCTGTACAGTGGCGTGATATTTTGCCTCTCGAGTCCCTTTGGTATTTCTGTGGTCTCCAATGGCTTCTGAAATATAATTTGCAGTGGCCTTTGCTATTTCTTGTGGAAGCTCTTTAGGTAATCTGATGTATTACATCTGGCCCTGTTGCTTTTCCTTTTCTCCATGGTCTGTAACTTCTTCAACACCATTTCTTCTGTTTATCCATCGCCATATTCTGAGTCGTTGATTTTGCTTTCCTGGTGAGAACCCGTCTCCATTGCACATCTGTCAACATCCTCCTTGGTGGAAACTTACCGGAAAAACCTGTTCAGGGCCTTTGCAGTTTCCCCATTAAAGAGATAAATTCCCACTCTCTTTTTGAATAGCCCTACTTTTGTCTCTGACTTTTTGGCTTTGACCTTATAGGCATAGAGGATTTGGATCTCTTCCTTATTTTGTTTTCCGATAAGTGGCACTCAAAGTTTTTCTTTGCTCCCTTTATTTGACTTTTCACTTGCGACTGCAGCATCTTATAGGATTCCCAGTCCTCCCCGATACTATACTCCTTCCGAGTTTGGTACTTTTCCACCTTCCGCTTCTTAGTCCACTTCTTTTCATCTCCTTAGTCATCCATTATGGTTCTGCTATGTACGTCATACTTGCTCTGCACATAATGTTCAACATGCGCTTTGTTCTAGACACAATCTGTTCCCTATCTGAACTCCTTTGTTACTAAATTCTTCTTTCCAGTCAATCACCCGACACATCCTCTCATTTTCTCCCACTTCGCTTGTTTCCTGTCTTTTTTGATTTCTGGACTACTCCTCACACCCTCTAGTAACACCACACAGTTCCAGCTGATGCAATTATGGTCTGAGTTCTGAAATGTTCCCCTATTTCTATCTGTTCAACCATGTTCAATGATCAACTAAGTATTTTGTCCTCTTGTGGTTTCCAATATATGCTGCTGTCAAAATTTATCCTGTATTTTCCGGCACAAACATTCTTTGCCCGCCATGTGATCCAGTAAATATTCACTTTAATGTCAGGATAATTGAAGTCTCCAACAATCATCACCCGTCTCTCTCCTCTCCTTCCTCTCCTAAAGTGTCCAATAAGTGCTCCTCACCGTGATTTGTGTTTGGTGCTCTTATACTACTCCTCCTAGTCTTTCACTCTCTGCCCATCATCTTTCAATTTCGTACCATAGTGCTTTCCTCAAAGTTTCCAATCGTTTCTAACTGCCTACCCTTAATACCTTCCTTGATATATCGCAAAAACCCCTCCACCACTTCTCTCTCACTCTCTCGTCGATCCTTCCTATAAGAAAATATTGGGTAACTGAATTTCTTCTGCATTACTAATCTGTTCACATACCCATGTCTCTGTGATAAGAACCAAAGGCTAAGCATACTCTCCCACATCAGGAATGTAATAAGTTAAGTTTGTTCTTAATACTCTAAACTTAAAATAAAAACAAGATAAACTCCTTTCACATCACAGTTTCTTCCTCCTTTTCGGTACCATGTTCCTTTGTCATTCTTTTTTCTTCCCTGTTCGCTGGTTACTGATCATCTCGACAAGCTCCCCTCTCTGGACGAGCTGCCATGTCCTGCGTCCTCCTGCGGGTACCTCCCGGGGCGTAGATTTTGTTTTAGTGTGGGGGGGGGATGATTTGCTAGTACTAGCTAAGCGGAGCGCCAAACCCATAGGTTGGCACGGAGCGTTCAGAAATTTTTTGTTGCGTTTTCATTCACCACCTCCCAATGCCCGACACGGCCTTAGGGGTTTTTCAGCTGTGTTTACTCAGCCGTCAGATGAATATATCATCTACGATTTGTCGGATTGTTTGAAGAGAATTGTTGCCTGCTTGAAAGCTATATCCCATTTGATCAGTTAACCAGTAATTATGTAAGACAACATAACCTGTATGTAATGAAGGGCAGACCTCACCGACAGTCAATCACAGGCAAATACATCTAATTAAGTGATAGGACGATCAAGTTGCATGCGCATGGGCGTGAGATGGAGCTCCAGTTTTAAAATCGTCCAAACACATTTCGTCTCGTTTCCGAGCCCGATCTAAATGTTTCGGCCAGTTAGAATGAGAGTTCCGTTACATCCCGTACACTGGCCCGTTAACAGCTAATAAATAGGTCAATATATAACGGAGCAAAGCAATTACGAACTGTTATAACAACGACCAAGCCGCGCACATAACTACATGCACGCATGGGCGGACGGCCCGCGAACTTAGCGGCAGTGGCGTCGCCAAGGAGGCGGGGGGAGGGGGGGGGCGGGGGGGGGGGGGGCGGGGAAGGGGGGGGGGGCACGTGCCCCCCTCGAAAACCTTGTGCCCCCCTCGTGTCCCCTCCTTCCACCCCAAATGAAATTTGTGATTTTCGAAAAAATATTCTGTAGTCAGTATTCGACTGCCAGTTTGAAATAGGTCTGGCAAAAAAACCAACACAAAATATCACAAGAAAGGTAGTAATTGTGCCAAACTCACTTCGAATGCCAATGGAAAAGTGAAAAATTTCGCGCTTCGCGCGTGTACTGGTGGTGGATTTTGTCCCGTCGCTCTTCCGGTCATCTCCGCACACTCTATGAAAATTTATGCCTCATTGGCCCCCTAACTCATACATATCTGTGAGGTGAAATACTGAAATTATACAACAACATTCTCATTGACTTTGAAAACTACAATCAACCTCTTTTTGATTACTAAAACCCTTTAGCCTCCGGTCCGTTTCCTCCTCCCTAGACCACGCGCGATTGGAACTGCAGTAGCTTAGGCTATCAGACTGCTTCGATTTTCAACGCATGTTTTCTCCAGGTAACTCTACTGACGTTATATCATAGTTGGGGCAGTAGAGCTGAAATTTTCTGGTGAGATCCTGTTTTTCCAAATGTGCCGGGAAAACCTAGAAAAAATCTGCGCGCTTCGCGCGCACTCGTGGACAGTAGGGTGGAGCACAAATTATTGACCATACTGGCCAAAAGGTCGGGGCAGCGATAAGACCGAGGTCTGACAAAATGGTAACATTTTCACCGATACAGAATCGTGATCACAAAATCACAGATTTGAAGCGTGGTACAGGCAGCCTGGAAAACGCCCGGGAGGAGGTAATTTCAGGCAGCTGGGGGGCTCCGGTCGCAACCAAAATTTTCGTGTACATCCGCGCCAACCTGTGTTGGCGCTCGCTTAGATAGTATTCTTATGCCCCCCGGAAAATGTCTGTACCCCCTTGTACCCCCCCCCCCCAAGTTTGAAAAGTCTGGTGACGCCACTGCTTAGCGGTTTTACTCACATTTCTTGTCTCGTTTGTCTCAAAGTTATCAGGTGGGCATGTGCAGCGGAACCATGGCAACCGGTCAGGCCGGCCTCGCCGCTCAGGGAAAAATGAATAAGATAGGGTAGTTCAGGGACTGTCAGGTTAAATGACAGTTTAGTGGCTGTTGGTAATGATCAGTTACTGAGCTCAGCCTCTTCCGTTGGTCCCCTCAACTTATACAAATATTCGTTGTAATGAAAGTGGAAAGAGAAATTTTTGGAGGAATTGGTCTAATAATTATGAATGAATCTCTTGTCAAAAATTAATTATTGGACGACCAAAACTGGGGGGATGTTTGTACAGGCCATCCCCCCTACCTCAAAGTGGGGGGGGGAATATATCCCCGATTCCCCCCCCCCCTCCCGCGATTTACGCCCGTGGGTACCTCAAAAGTTGAGCACTAGGCTACCATTTTTCTCCGCAGATTCTTTTCTCCCCTTCTACACTGATAAGGTGTAGTGCAACGATAGGCAAACATGCAGCACCGGTATTGCTCATCCTGGTAGGCCCTCCCGGGTAGGGGATCACGGTGTTTTCATATCTGAAATCGGGCCATTTGTTTCTGTTTCCTTTCAACCAGGTCGCAGGCTAGAAGCAGAGGCCGCCGCACCCTCGTAGTCAGGGCAATATTATTACCGTGAGTGGTTAAAATACATAAATATAAGTTTGTTTTGTCTTCCCCATGGCATACAAATTAGGTATTCTGGAGACAGAAGGTTTAAGGCCCCAAAATGTCAGTAGGCCTACTCAGAATGAAACAATATGAATGCAGTGACAGTTGTAAAAATGTCAATGCATGTGAGATTTGCTATAGAGGATATACTTCTCATCAACATTTACCATAACCTTAATGCAGATGAAAACATTTACCTATAGGCTTTTGCCAGCACAGTTGTTTGTCATTGAGGAATAACAGTGCCCCCCTGAGGCATATATATCATGTTATAAAAAAATTTGCAACGCTCATGATCTCTTGCAGTAGGCCTAACTGTGGGAGATGACGAACACAATGATAGTGCCGGATAAACAAGTTGCTGTCCCAAGACTCAGAAATACCAGATGCATAAACAAATCATGTTTTTCTTCAGTATCTACTAAATAGAACGAAGACAGACAGGAACTAAAAATGAACTTCTACTAGAATCAAAACAGTTATTATTTAGAGGATGTCCCTGTCAGGAAGATGATCGGTGTTTGACACAATCATAGAAAGTGATGAGTTGCAATTTGGGACTTTGATTGCAACATCAACAGCAATGAGTACAGACGGACGATTTTGTATCATGGGATGCACGGTTGTAATACAAGAATGTACGTAAAATATACGTGATAGTTGACCACTTTGGCATATTCCGCCTACACAAGTTTGTGACGCTTCATAAAGGCACAGGTACTGGCCTTAGAAGCTGAGGAAATGTGCCTTTCATTTTTAAAACATCGAGAATTACAGCATCTGTGGGGAATGCTTGGCCCGGTGTGGGCGCAGAATAGAACCACGTGCTTCTAAACACCCTTTCCACTGGCCCACTATCAGCTGGGACAAAATAGCAAATTCCTAGCCGGGACATAAGAATAGGGTTACTTGATTCTGTGGCAGCACCCGGTCTGGCTTCCAAAATTTGGAAGTTTAATAAGCAGCTGACCTGGCCCGTCTAATCAAATTGGGTAGGATACTTTTTTTTAAATTCTTACAACAGAACATTTTAAAATCATCTTGACTAGTCAGGCCAGTATAGCAATACATTCAAAGCCAAAAAATACAGTAGCTTAAAACCTAAACGACAAAACCAACCAGAGAAAGCCAAGTGGATTAGTGATTCCTAGATGCCTTGAGTCGTTGACCTCAGATGACCTTTGACCTGACCCAGAACAATAGGGACATGTAGCCTACTCATTCACGGGGGGAACCAAAAATACCAAGTATGAACCTTAACCACCAGGTGGTGGCGAGTTATCGTGTTAACAAGCCAGGCGTCACACAACACACACACACACACACTGTCATGACTGCATAGATTTTTGATAAAGTCAAGAATAAAAATAATTTGGTGTGATGTTATTATGTACAGACTACAAGGCTGGTTAGGGGCTAATTGGACAAATTATTACGGCCATAGTGTTTGAATAAATCTTTTAATACAAAATTGCAATTCAAGCACCACAGACGCAGTAACTTTCGGCCCAAGGGCTGTGCCAAAGTCCCCGCAAAATATGAATTTATATTAAAGGACAACATGCAGGATGAATGATAAAGAGGCTACTATATTAGCTGGAGAAGACTGAATGCGTTTCAGTCTTAAACACGATGGTCATACGGCTTTCCGTTACGGAGTTAAGTCCTTAAGTTTGTGCATGTGTGTATTTCGCAAAATCGGAAAATCTTCTCCCCCATGCAATAATAAATAAAACTTCTGTTCACTTCGAAAAGCATTTAGTCTAAGAGAGAGGAATGCTGTAGAGGGTTGGTAAGTGTTGATGATTACTTTTGGGAGAGAAGAAAGACAACATACCCCCTGCTAATGTGACTATCAGCCAAATGAAAAATGAATGAAATACATGACATAACCGGGTTGTTCAAGTGTGACGTCATGCGTCATTGCGCAATGGGATTCTCCCCAATTTCTCTGGATAATCGATCAAACTTTGAAGGCCAATAACTCAACATAGGATAACCATCGTATTGAATTATGGCGGTTTGGACCTTGCAGTGTAGAGTGTTCCATTTTCCCCATTCTCCGCGATATGACCCCTGTTGTATCCAAGCCTGCAGCTGTCGTTCGTCGAATAATGAAGTACATTCCATGATCTGCAGGACCAAACCCCATCTTTTTATGTTAGTATTCCAGGCTATGCACAGTTTGTATGCATGGAGATGAGAATTTAACCCCCACAAACTCTACTACGACATACGGGGGATGATCATCTCTCATCATATGCATTACCTTACTACAAAACCTTATGGGCCTTAGTCTTCAGGCATCTGCCCCAATAGCACTGCACTGTGGACTTGCATGGCGAACGGGCGGGCGAGTGGCAGCCTCAGTACATTCTATCGGCAGTCTTTGGGTGATAACGAGTTGTCGCGTTATTTCAGACAAACCATAAGTATCATTTGACATAAGATTTTTTTTTTTTAATAACCCAAATATGGTCCGGCCTCGGCCCAAACCCGCGGCCGGCAGCTACGAGGCCGAGCCGCAGCCTCGAGGCCGGCCAAAGACTAGGCGCCGAGGCCGCCAAAGGCTGGCCTCGAGGCGGAAGCCTGCCACGGTTTCAAGTAAACGGGACCAATGCGTTGGGAGCTAGAGCCTGTTACCGAGATAAAATGCGTTAGTCGAAAATCCAAGATGGCCGCCGCCAGAGCGGTGGGGCGACGCCCACTTTCGAACTGTCCGAGATTTATTCATGGCAAACTTGAGCAGTGCAAGTTCGAGTAAAATAGGGCCGATGCGTTGAAGAGCTAGAGCCTAAGAGAAACGGGCGGGCGGACGGCGGCGGAGGAGACGAGACGACGGTGCAGCCAAAACCAAAACCATGGACACTACAGGTGTCTCGGGGATATATTAGCTACCACATACTGTAGTATAATCTATTTCATGGCCTGATATATAACAAACTACGATTTTTTGAGAAAAAATGTTTGCTTGGAACATTATTATTAGGTCAGAATCGTGGCGAAAAAATATATATGTGTTTTGCGGCCGGGCCCGACTTCCCTTCATCGCGGAATGATCACCATTTTCTCCGAGAAAAAAATGATTTGAGCTGTAAGTTTGAATAAAGTTCTTCTTGAGATGAGGTATCGAAAACGATTGCATTCATTTTCGATATGCGTTAGCTTATTCTCGAACATTTCAGAAGGATAACTGAGTAGGTTAGCCTGCCTCTTCTATAGTGATTGGTCACCAATGGTCACTGAGTGAAGGGTCACATCAGGGGTCAACGTAAGGAGGTCACGGTGAGGTGCAGGGGGGACGCTCGAAGCATCCCACTGCGGCGATAACTGGAAGGGGCATGGGGGGATAATGCCCTCATGAAATGAGTGGAGGAGATATAAAACATGGACATCCCCCCCCCCTAATTACCTGGCTAGCAATATTTTGGGCCTATTATTACACATCACCATGTACATACAACTCATTAAACTCTTAACTAAAAAAAGTCGCGGGGGAAGGGAACCACAGACTAGATGAGCGGCTATTCATCGATATTTAGCGCGGAAAAAACGGACCCAAAAACATGGCAGCCTGTAATATCTACGAGAGCTCGTAAAGCCCATCATTCAGGCAAGAGTGCCATTATCAACACTCATTATGACCTCCTTACTGAAGACGGAACAGAGGAGACGCAGTCCAACCCAATGACGACACCGGGATGTAGGGCTTAGGGCATCTTAATACTTAAAACAAGTATGTCCATTAGGGAATTTCCAAAAAAAAAAAAAAGGGCGAAACACTCTAAAAAAAGAAAAGAGGGATGAATGTTCACTCCCATGAAGTGAGCAGTGTGTGATCATCATCTCAATTTCACTCACTCTCTCACTCTATTAGATTGGAATTCAACTCTCATTCGAGGGTGTGATGAGTTGACCACTCTAATGAGTGAAATTCACACTCTTTTGTTTTCAGAGAGCACGCATGAGTGACATGGGTTATACTGGACAGACAGAACATTTCCGGGGAGTGAAGTTGTTCAGTAGTTTGGTTATTTTTGCCGGGGTGGGTTCACAAGAAGGCTAAAATATACAATTCTCGGGTTGGTCGATTTCCCGAGTAGATCTATTCAACCCGAGTGTGGGGAGATTGCCGGAGACCTTGGGTAAAATTCCCACCGGTCAGGTTATAAAAGGCTTCAATAATCCATCATGCCGACTATCCGAACATTATGACGCAGTTAGAATAATACAATAGATTATGTAGGCGTAACAGGCGAAATGAAGGGGATTGCCCCCGATGGTGTGAAACGATATGCCTTATTTTGCAGCGCAAAATATACTGAAATGCTCAGTAAACGGTGTCCCATTCGGCGTTCTTTATAAAATCGCGGGCTGTCGCGCGCGACCCCGCGATTCGCATGGTAAGGACGCTGTTCACACGGAGCCCGACGCGACGCGACGCGATGCCGCGCGACGAGATTCTAAAAAGGTGGCGGCCTTTCACACCAGCGGGCGATGTTTTTATCGCTCAGCGATTAATGGAATTACCCACACCACCCGTCATGTGATATGACAGAGCGCGATGTTGGTCACCGAAAATAATCGCTTCGCGACACCGGCCGCGACCAGCGACAAAAAGTTGAAATATTTCAACTCGAAACAATCGCCCGTCGTATCGCGTCGCGTCGCGCGGCGGTGTGAAAGGGCCTCTAAACGAAAATTATTGTTTCAACTTTTTTATCGCGTCGTATCCGAGTCGAGTCGCGTCGCGTTCGCGCCAGCGCGGTGTGAAAGGCCTTGATCAACCGAATTCAGCAGCCCGTGACCAAAAATCGCCTGTTCGGGCATTCGCCTATTCGGCGTGCCAATGCATTAGACTTTAGAAATAAAAACAGGAGACGAGAAATAGCGTGTTCGGCGTACTCGTCCTTCGCGTCGTGACTGGGTATAAAAAGCAGCTTCATGTTTAGAATCAGGACAAAAAAAGAAGTTTTCCTTTTCCTTTTCCCTTGAGAAATTCAACTGATTGCTGCTCGTTAACTTGAACTGTAAAAAAGTGACTTTTTCAATTTGGGGTCACTTTGGACGGCATCATATTCCTGCAAGATTTTCCGTTGGGGGGGGGGGGACATAATAATCAAATGCACTCCTCCCGATATTTTGGTGGAGTGTGGAAGAAACTAACATTCAACCGGACCGTAATTTCCTGAAAAATATTTTCCTTATCAGATTGGCCGAATTTTGTGCTGAGAGTCGAGCTTTGTGGGGGCTTCGCGTGGTGCAGTTTTCGTTGTTGTCGGTATCATAACCATGAAATTCTGTAATTCGGGAAATAGGTTATTTTCAATGCGGGTACTGGGTGCACCCTCCCAATAACATACCCGGCTGGATAGGTATGGCATATTAAGGACGCCGTTAACCTCAACGAAACCAGCCCCTCCCTTTCCTGTAAAACCCAGATCTGGTTCTGTTCATGACATTTTCGTTTACCCCGGTTTCAGGTTTTGCGACTATGGTTCTAACCAATTGAAATTTGTTTTTGAGAGAAAAGGCCACGTGGCAACGCAAAATTGCGATTCGGTGGTGTTCCTCCAGAATGGCATCAACTTTCCGCTGGGCGACAAGTGTGGTTTTGCCCCTAGACACAAACAGGGGCTTTTGGTGGTCCCCGTACTCCTGGCTGGAGGCGCAATACTTCTAGCAATAGCCCTAGTATGACCCTGGCCAACTGAAGCAACCATGACAGGAGGCAAAAGCGCCTCCTTTCTGTAGTTTCTGCATTTTCTGGTTGAAATGTGAGTGTTGGTCATGCCATTTTTGTACTCCAGTTTATTAGCAATAGCTTTTTGGCTTCAGACAAGAAATTAGTGTACAGAGAAACTGGATTGGCAAGAAAATATTTCGATCTGCGTCCTCTGGAGGACACCAGATGATTGGCGTTAATGGATTGCCCCCTGGCATGAAATGCAAAGCGTTGGAGAACAGCTAAGGAGAATTTAACCCCACCCCAAATTCCTTCATCAGCCAGATGGGTACACAACCATGTGAATAGTTGGATATAAAATACCGGCCGTAGTTTGCGGAAGATTTGTAATTGAGGACTCGGGTTAAATAATAGTTTGTTTTCTTTCAAAACCCCGAGACAGATCAACGAACAGGCCCTTCGAAGAGCCGGAAGAGCTTCTCAGGACTTGAGGAAGTTGAGGGGCACTAAGTTCCACATTGTCGGTTGTGATGCTCCGTCAACTGTGGTGGCGTACGCCCGATTCCAGGATTATCTTATATTCTAATATTTACTCAGCGCTCATAAATTACCGAATCGTGTCGATCCAACTCCCAGATACCTCGGTACATAACTGCCACCATAGTGTTATACCCCCTCCTTACATGGCTGGAAGCCTGAGTTTTCGGTCCTAATCTGTAGATTCTAGCTACGTCTCTGATCGTCATCTCAAATAACCATAAATGTATACTAATGTTCAACGTTGTTTTTTAAATATTATGAGAAAATTCAGGTGCTTGTCCCAATTCTAATACTGGTATATCAACCGAAACCACTAGAAAAATTCCTGTGTCCGCTTCATCTTGGGGTTGTAAATACGAACCATCAAGTACGATCCGTGCCAACCGATGGTGGCGATCCACTCAGATAGTTAACCGAGGTCATCTCCTCAATCCGGAACCGGATCGCCCCAATGATGTTGCGTGAATGAGAGGGGGGGGGTGGGGAGGGGGGCGAGAAAAATTGTTCAACGACCGTAGGCTATCAGGAACTGGAAAGAGGAAGTACGTTGCGACTGAAATCGCGTAGGAAGTTGGAGGAGTGATTACAATATTCCTAAAACTCGGGAACAATTCCCGCCGAACGTCATGATCATACCAGTATTACGAAAAGTTATCGATCTCGAAATGTCATCATATATTTAGTAGTGATGGTTCGTGTTGCATGGGTCAGTTGGGAGTAGTATAGACTCTAGCTTGCGTTTGCAAAGGAGATCTGCCACAAAAAGAGATTCTTCCGATCAGCCACAGAGACGAATTTGTTTGCAACGTCCGTCCGTGACTTATCGGGTCATTTCATTGTGGACATGGCAAGAGCATGCGATATGGTTCGGTATTTTCTGAGCCACGCACGTCCACCTCAAGCGGTTCTTTATTACTACGAATTACTGCCGACGAAGAAACGATCGCTCGGGACTTTGATGGCTTCAGTCACTGCGAGTGTAACGAACATGTGTATAATCCCCACTTCCGATCAATCAGGGTGAAAATTGTTGCCTTGTTTTTTTTTTTACAGAATGGAATTTGACCCAGGGAAGTGGAGAGGTGCGGTTGGTAATTGGCACCAAT
Organism: Sclerodactyla briareus; assembly: GCA_026419785.1. Classification (NCBI taxonomy): domain Eukaryota; kingdom Metazoa; phylum Echinodermata; class Holothuroidea; order Dendrochirotida; family Sclerodactylidae; genus Sclerodactyla; species Sclerodactyla briareus. Next base: position 79,455 of record JAODTK010005609.1, on the reverse strand, counting down.
GCCACACACCTGCTCCGCCGAAATATGAAATTGCAAGTGAAAATCAGGTTTTGTCAGATTTCGATAATGCAGTTGGGTGGGTGTCCTATGGATAGAATATGGTCTGGAAATCGTTTTGTTCGAACGTGCAAAACTGGAAGGATATTATTTACCCGAAGGAAGTTTAAAATGGCCTCCGGTTTGGGTAGTATGGGCAGGAAATTAAAGGGGGTCTCAAAACAATCGCCATGACTCGAACGCGCAAACCAGCGGAAAACTCGTTGGTAGAAATTCACAAACATTCGAAATGGCGCTGGGGGGCTGTGGGGCGAAAAACAAAAAGTTGGTTTCAAAATGATCGCCATGCTCAAAAACGGCAAATAAGCGAAAAACTCAGTGTCGCCAAGAATAGAAAAAAAAAATTGGCCGGCCGTGGCGGGTCGGGCCACCCCCAGTTTCACACACTCAAATTTACATATAACGCGATGAGTTTGCAAATTTGGAAGGACCAATGTTCAAATCTGCGGGAAAATGAATTCGCAAAAATAACATTTGGCCCCCGCGGGTGGGTTGTATGGGGCAAAACAAAAGTTGGTCTTGAACGAATAGCAACGCTTCAAAACGAGCAGCAAATTTCGCAAAATAATCCAAAATGACCGCCGTCAGAGCGGTCAGACGACGCCCACTTTTTTTTTAGCCATTCAGGATTCCCATCAGCGATCATGTGTGCAAAGTAATATAGGATCGGGACAAGGGCACAGGGGAGCCCTGGGCACCAGGGAGTTAATGTACAAACACCATCAATTCAGTTCTGTTGCAAATCCAAGTGGCCGCAAGGTGTTGTGCAGCGGAACGCACACATTCGAGCTGCATCCGAGATTTCTTAAGGGAGACAGTGTTGCCAAGTTGTGTCAATCGGACTGTTAGAGATTTATTGCGTTCACACGAAAACTTGTTTCCACAAGCGCTGGAGGCGGAGACGGACGAAGCCAAAACCATACATCCCCGAAGTGGGGATATAATTATCTCAAATATGAGGCACCTTGCTCTATATTTAACTGATAACGGCGATCGAAGGTACTTGATAGCGTCATAAATGAACGGTCCTGTGAGCTGATCGATCAGCCATCACATTCACAGCTGCTGTGAACTGTTTTCTAAGTGGGATTCGACTGACAAACAGTTCAGTAGCATAGTCCCTGACCTTCTCTGCAGATTTTTACCGCAATCCTCGTGTTGAACAGGGACCGAGGTCCTACATAATATATATATAGTTCCATGTATGTAGCCTCGTTGGTTGAATTAATCCGCGATTGCTGTCGCAGAGGCTAGGGTCATTGCTATAGTATTTATGAAGAGGGTATTTTGTTCTAGCTTTCTATTCCATCCTCCCCCATATATTGTAAGAGCTCTTCGCCGTCGGAGAATTGTGAGACGACTCCTGACCTTTTTCTTCATCGTCCTTTCACGACGCCAGAGAAATTCTGCTGTCCTACTGGCTGTAGCATGGAGGGCGTAACATCCATTGCCGCGAAAGACCTTCAAGAGGGTGGTATGGGATTAACGCTCAGTTTTCGAAGGTGTGGCCACGCCCAATGTCAGTTTTTGAAATAAGGCCGCGTAGTGACAGAACGAAAAAAAAATCGTGTATTACTTTTCAGATTGTGAGCATGGCGCATTCACGACCGTGATGAGGCTACATGATCTCCGCCCCGATCCCACACACCGTAAATTCAATAGAAAGCATTCTATAGGGTTGCAACGTACGCTTTCTGTTTCGCTACCGTTGTTGAAATAAACATAAAGGCCGATTTTATCGTCAGCGACATTTCTGGTGTTTGCAACTACAGACTGATCTCTTTGGAGTCCAGGAATAGGGGAATAACGAAAAAATAGCTTTCGCGTAAATCAAGTTCCCTCAGTCAATGATGACTGATGAAGGCTCACTGGAGTGCATTGTGTGATATGTTAGAGAAGTTTGTAACTATCCACGGGCGAGGTCCTATACTGTAGTACGTATAGCCCATGAGACACCCCCCCCGGGGTTTGCTCGTGAGCTCATTGATGCAGGTTGGGAAAAAACTTGATACCCCAACGTCATTCTCACTGCTAACGAGACCCAAAACAATATTTTGGATTGCAATTCCTCCAAATGTCAAGACTGTGGAAGTTGTAGCAAGTCAAAAAACCACATGTTTGTTTCTACTTTAACAAGATTAGTGGGGAATTGCCTGCTCTTGAGCTAGATGAACGGCAGCCTCCGAAAAAACGGTCCCCCAAACAAGGGGGTCTCCTCGTGAATCTGAATCTGCAACTCGCTTACGCTTCCTGTTGAAAATGATCCAATCCTGTGAAAATATTGTCTTCGTTTTCGTATGGCAATATATGCCTATTGATCTGTGATTGAAATTAAAACTCATCCCATATATAGGTTGCATGGCCTTCCTGACCGCATACAGCAAAAAAGGGCAATGGGCGCCCAGCCACTAGGGGTCCGGGGGGTCATGACCCCCCAACTTTGGGAACGTGGCATCATACATAATGATTTTTTTCACACACAAAATGATACACACTGCTTCGAACCACCCTTCCATCCCCAAATTGCTCTTGACCCCCAACTTCAGACAGTGGCTGCGCCCTGAGGCAAAAGTCTGGAGCTCGACGGCTAATTGAGGCTGATTCGTCATCAAGAGAGAGAATAATAATAAGAAAAATTAAAAACACTGGTTGGACGATCATGTAGGCTAGGCTAATACTATATTTCTGATATCTTAAATACAATTCAAATCGAGTTCAGTGGTTCACACATCTTCATCAAATTAATCACTATTTCCATAATAAAACGGTTTTCCCACTGACTGAACTCACTACGAAAATCGTATACGATGAGCTGGTGCTAATTAGGTTTAATAGGAGAAAAAAAGTCGAAAGGGATCCATCAAACTAAAAAGTAGGGCAATTTGGTGTTTTAAATAGCATTCTGAAGGAAGGCCAAGGTCTATTACATTAGAAAATCGATCGCAGGGGCGCGCACAGGGGGGGGGGCAAAGATGGGCGGTTGCCCCCCCCCTATGGTTTGGCCGAACAAATAAAATCGTTTGAACGTGTTGAAACGCACTTATTTTCGTAGGGTGTGGGGTGAGGTGTCTATATAGGTACGGTACTACTAATATATAAGTTTGTCCCGGATTCGAACAAATCTTCGTAGATTGGGGGAGGGGGGCACGTTCCCCCGGAATCAAATACTATGGAAACAAAATTGTGGTGATAGTATTTCCACGTGTGTGTAAATGAAAAACCAATATTTTCGCGCTCTTCGCGCGCGTGGCCGTATGTTTTCGTCAATCAAGTTTCATTTGATAGATGATTTATCCCACGCATGGATCTGATGTACCAAAAATCACGTTCGCGGATCAAACAAATATGCCGCAGATAGGGGGCCACGTTCCCCAATCAAATCCTAGTTTATTGGGTTAAATGAAAAACCCAAAAATCTCGCGCGTCACGCGCGCCTGGCTGGGTCGTGGTCAAATGTTCATGTGATCCGATTATATGCCACGCATCAGACTAATGTATCAAATCATGCAATTTCGAGATTCGACAAAATTTCGTAGATGGGGGGGGGGGGGCAATGTCACCCAAACCCAAATGAACCATGTTGTGGTGATAGTTTTTAACACTTAGGGAAATCAATAACTCAACAAATTTTTCGCGCCCGTTCGCGCGCGTGGTTATGTTTTCTACATCAATTTTAATTCATCGATAGATATTGCCACGGACATGATTCTAAGGCCTACCGAAAATCAAGTTTGACGGATTCGAAAATCTTCAAAGATTGGGGGGGGGGGGGGCACTTCCCCCAATCAAATTCTTGTTGGAAAATGAAAAATGTTCTGGTTGATGTTTTTAAACACTTAGTAAGTTAAAAAAAAAAACAGTTCCACGGCTTCGCACCGCGTGGTGGTGTTTTCTTCGTCAATTTCATTTGGACACGATTGTTATGACACGCATATATTTCTACTTGTACCGTTGGTGCTGTCGACTTCAGAGGGAGGACGTTCATCAGATTCGGCTGGGGGGACGCATTCCGGCCATCCAAGTCTACATATTTACTCCATCGGTTATTTAGTCCAACAAGCGGCAGTACAAGTTCGTACAATCTTACCCCGCGCCGCATTAGGCGCACTGTAAACGAAGGCATACGTCACGATCGAGTTTTTGTGTGTGTAGCTATCGTTAGTGGACTGATATGCTGGTCGATGCTGGTCGTCGGAACTTCCTCTTTTTTCCATCATAAAAAGTGAGGAAAAATTTCAAATGAAAAATACCCATGTTACAAAATGACAGGACACAAAAAGCCAACGTAAAGGATATTTTCAGTGTCGTTGAAACGGCCCAGAGAGGCGACCTCCTGTCATCTGGGGCTTCAGACGGCCCACATTTTTTTCTGGTACGCTCCCGCCGAACTGTGTGGCGCTTCACTTAGATAGTCAATCATCAAGGTTCGACCCCCCCATTGTAAAATCTGGCGCCGCCCCTGTCCGATCGTATACTGGGCGTAACCAACAGTCTGTCAACTTTTTGTCATTGCCAAAATTCCACATGTTAGAGGTCCTCCTATTGACTTGATAGATCTCCCCACGCCACACACCAGCATCACGCACACGCAAGTCCGTATATAGATTGTTGAAATCGATGGACACACACAAACTGAGCGATGCCATTATTGTTCTGTCCTGTTTGAGTGACATGCTGTATAGCCCGATTGCTACCGATATACTTGGGTAGAATTGTGTATTTAGTGTCGACAGTGTGTGAATTAAAAAAAAGAAGACGGTTTGCTTTGAAATTGTAAACATGTTCTGTTGACTGAGTAGCTATTCAGCGTTTCCTTGGAATTTTAGTCCATCAAACAACTGAAGAACCGCGTGTGAAGTGAAACCAGAAAGGTTAACAATTTCCAAAGAATTACAGATTGTTCTGAAATATCACGAGTTAATGAAAAACCAACACCCCACTCGCCAGTACCAACGATTGTGTCCTTATCGATGCCCTCGCGATTTCAGAGATAGTGTCATGCCCCAGCTCCCATATGTATACGACAATATTGGGTATACGGACCAACCGTCTCTCGGTGCCTTCGATCGCGTGAAGGACAACATACAATCTCTCCTTTTGTCATGCCTTACTATATCATTTCATCAAACACTAATAACATTAATGAGAGCAGCTTTATCACTGGAATACAGGCTCAGGGCGATGTTACGAATGTATTTTGGCCCGTTTGTGTCAATAATTTGAATTATCGCATCAAAAAGATGTAAAAGTTCATAGCGTTTCCAGTCTCAGTTATGGGGCCGTGGACATGGGTCAACGATTGAACAATTTTATGATTATCCGATTTATTCTGAAAAATTAGAAGCCGCTTGACCGTTCAAACAAAATGGCAGAAAAAAAGGACCGTTGGGTAATCATTGACCTCAAAATTTCGAGTACCCATGTACAACTTGGTCAATTGATGATAACGACCAACTTTCATGATCACCCAACATACATTCTGATAATTAGAAACTGAATGACTGTTCCCACAATGTCATTGTTTTAGTAATGACCCCTAGTATTGGCCTTTAAATAAATTCCTGGACCCTCAATTGGACACATTGTTCAATGATAGTACTTACTTTCATCATCAACGATCTCTTCTGAGAGTCAAAGGCCCCTTTGGACGTTCAGACGAAGTAGCCGAACTGACCCCAGATAACCTTTCACCTCGAAATCCCTGAGAAACCACAATATGTGCCCGTAGTCAATTATAATACTGACTATCATTCAGTCAAATATGTAGGGCGAGAAGCATTTTTACACTGATCCTCAAACGACCATCTCGACAGAAAACAGAAATGTCCCAAGTTGATCTTCGACTCAAAATCCATGGATACCCAGTCGTCGTATGAGTTACTAATAAGTAGTTCGGTGTGATAGGGTCCTACTTTCATGATCATCTGATTTAAACCGTAGGCGGAGGAGCATTCTGCATATTTTCACAAATGGCGAAATTGACCACCGTGATTCAGGTGATGATCTTTGATCTCGACCTCCTCAACATCCAATGCCAGTTTATCCAGGATCATGTACACGAGTTTATTCAGTTCCAACAGACTGCATGGGAAGTATAGCAATTTGAAATCAACTGGGAACAAATAAACAGTAGATAAATACACATACAAGATCACGATAGCTCACCCAGAATGCTGGGGTGAGGCTAAAACGCGAAATAGAAGAGTTTGCACTATACAGGTTAGTCCCATCTCATAGAAATTAAGTGATAAGATAAACGCCTGCCTCAGCATTCTATAAATCATTTATTTAAAGTTCCTAATTTTTACGCAATCAAATACGATCAACCGATTAGCATAGACGGATGAGTCCGAGTGGGAAACAATGCAGGTTTCAGGACAGTGTACATTATAGGTTGATCATTACACAATTAAGGTTATTAATATATCCGGAGTTAGAATGGTTATGAGGCAATGCCCTGATTTTGTACATGATCTTTTGTACCTTACGAATGTACGGACGCCAGAAAGGCTACAGAAATGAGTTATATTTATGGTGGAAGGCACTGGGCAACCCATGATCACGAAATGCCAACGAGGACATTACTCATTACATTAAACCGAGATGGGATTTACGAGTATAGACGAAAAAGTGCTACACAACATGTCGTTCGGGTTAGAAAACATATAGGTAAAATCGACAGTGTTAATGCAATGATTACAGCCCGATCAATATAAAAACACGGAACAGCCCAGACGAAGTATGATAGTGACCCCTTATATATGGCCTTTCAAAGGAAATAGAACGGGGACACCTGATGGCACAAAATATTCAGCACGATATATAGTAAAGTGTTGGGATAAATTTACAATATTGATGCTAACAAAGTATCGAAGCTTCGTCCAATAACAGCCAATTAAAGGTCACAAAATAATAGTACGACTTCATCAAGTTGACCGGCACCACGTAAACAATAATACGTATATACGTGTAATAAGTCGGCCGTACGTAATGATGGTAAACACAAATATTTTTTTATGAGGTGATAGTAATACAAACTTACTCAAGTGATCAAAATGTAACGGAGCCGCGTGATATATGCTCGGTTTTCAAAGCTGGTGTCAAGACCCGATAGTCACAAAACGTCATATGCGGTATGACTATTAAGGGCTCGAATTTCCGTTTGATACACTTACTTAAACCAATGTGACTAACATCGAAACGTTGTCATGTCAGCAGGATTTTATGGAACGCAAATATTTATTGTCCACGTGGCTACTTCTGGGCCATGAACTTCCGAGTTTATTACACAGGTCGTGCATGGTGTTAAAAGTCACGCCTGTGCAAATATCTCTCAAGAAATAATAAATCACGAATCAAAAACTAACCCATCATTTTGAAATTTTAGAAAAAGATACAGGTACAGCCAACGCTGTAAATGAAAAATAACGAGAAACTGGAATCGGTATCACCCAATTGAAAAAAAAAGAAATGGTTGACAGGTCAGCTACCTGGCATTCATGCCAGGGTGGATTCAAGCCGAAGCCTAAATTGACTTGTAGCCCTGATTCTGTGCAGATCTTCTGACCAATCGGCGATAGGTTTTCGCCTCGGAAAACACCAATTCAGGGGCGATGTCAAACGACTTCATGAAAGGCGGCTGGTCTGTTGGAAAGGTATGCCGGCGTGGACGTAGTCATCGAACGACGAGGGTGTCCTCCAGGTTTTTCGGGCGCGCGGGCGAGTTTCCGAAAATTTAGGACTCGTGCTCTTGGTAGATTTGTTGTACTCTCTGGGAATTAAATAAGGAAATGTGAAATTATTCAGATCGGAACGCTATTATGACATTACTCAACAAGAAGTTGGTGTATATTCGGTGAAGGTGAAAAATTATTGTTTGTAAATGAAGGCGATTGATGTAGTTGGATGCGAGCAAAAACTTAATTTAAGACTCTACATACTGATCTGTTTATCAAGTTTCAATGCGGCTACCCTATCATGGTCCAGTCACGCTCCTATCACATGCAAGGACTGTTTGTTTTCCCCGCCAAATTGTAGTATCACGTTAGGTTAGTCAAAGGGTATGTTAGTAGTCATGAACCCAATTCCGGCAGGCAGAATCACTTTGCAGTCAAAGTTAAGTATATGTATATTTTGCGTTAGTCTATCCGGGTTTATCAAAATCAGTCTATCTTTCAGCTGGGTTAGTCATGCTCATACAAAACGGGATTTTCATCCCAAATGTTAGCATTCTAGCTTGACTAACCTGATAGACTGACAATTGCTTAGTCCATCTTGATTGAATACCTTAGTTTCAGTGTAACATCACCGAATAGGCAAGATAGGCACACGTATCAATGCGTACCGTATTCACGGATGCGTACCACCGCAAATATCATGTAATATTTCACCTTCATCCCGACACCGGAATCGCAGCCTCAAATTGGCAAACTGGATGGAAATCTAACCTTTGTATGTCTTTATCTAGCAGTTCATCATGTTTTGAAACGTTTTCCGCCTGCTTCGGGGCCATCTTCGACCCAGGCACGTATTACCCCAGTCGCCCTGGGGAGGGCAAGATCCCTTCCTGTGGCTGCTGTTAAGGTCGGTACAGAGCGTCTGAAACAAGTTGTAGGCGACCTCTTTCTCTGCGAAAGAAAACGTTGGATTTAATGATGCGGTTGACTGCGATCTCTTTAAAAACATTGGTTAGAATAGGCAGTGGTAGTGTTCCCTAATTAGCTTTGAAAAACAAACATTTACATTCTGATGATGATGATAATAATAATAATAATAATAATAATAATAATAATAATAGATGAAAAATATAAATATAAATATAAATATAAATAAATATTATAAACATAGCTATAAAATAAGATTATCTGGTCTATTAAGCGCCTTCCCAGGTCGAAGAAATACCGACGGATATTACCCCTGCTCATTAGTGGATGTTCGCCACCAGTGTAATAGCACACATCTCTTGCTTGTTCTCTTCGCCGCATCTCACTACGTCACATGCATCGTGTCCCCGGGGAACTCCAATAGAGTGGCCCCATACAGCGCTCGTACTCTTACAAGTCACCTCACGAGGGAACTTTAGGAGACAGATTTGTCCAACATCACTCCGGGAAACTCCTCGTGCTCCAATGGGTCAGAACTAGCAATCCCATGGTTTTGAAGTCTGGAGCTCTACCGACTGAGCAAATCAGCATAAATGCTGAATGAGCAGGAATTAGATCAATCGGAAGTGTCCCTGACTGTAGATTTTGAGTTCGAATCTCTTCATTCAGTCATCGCAATCCGGAGGGGTTTTCTGTTCGTTACGCAGCGCTGCTACTGTAAAAAAGCGTGCTCGACCTGCCCCATGAGGGCAGACAGTGAAACCTGGCGGCCCTGTAGGGCACTAAACCTCATAGGCCTTTTGGTTATATAACATACTGTACTATCAAGCAGGCCTGGAACACTACTGATGCGCATGACCAGATGTGATAACTGTAGAACTAGAACGCTTTCGGGACATGGGTTCCACACCTAAGCGATATCAAACGAATTGTTTTATTTTTTCTGACAAAGATGCCTGAACAGAATTATATACGGTAACCTCCTACAATAATGGTTTTTCGTTGCATGAAGTCGAGCTATCATCAGAACAACTCGAAGCTATACCCGTCGGGTATTTCAGGAGATAGTAGGCTAAGCTAAATGAGCAAGAAATAATAAGAAGAAGAAAAAACTAGGCATATAATATCAAGGATCGAAATTGTGCGAAGGCGAAAAAACAAATAGCGAAAGTATTTGAGCCGGAGGTGTGATGAAATTTGTAATTCAACAGATGAAGGAGGAACTAAACCTATGCCAGGCACAGACGAAAAATCTGGTGAAAAAACAAACACTGGAAGCGAAAACAATCTACATCCTCGCAAAAATACATGGGACAAACCTCGCTCCCCCGATCAATGCTGATGTCATCATGCTACAAGATCATCAACATTGATTGCGGGGGCGGGGGGTATGGATTTGTCGGGAGGGGTGAGGTTCAGCACCGAAATACCAACTTAGCGTACGTTTGCACTGTTTTGTCCCAACATTCTTTTGGAGGATTGTAGAATGGGCACTCCGCCAAGACGACGACAGCACCATGTACTCAGACTTTGGGATTTTTTTTCCCAACCGTCATCCTAACGTGACGAATGCCAGAAAACCCCTCACTTCCCCCTTCCTATACTGTGACCATCTGCAGACTTTCGGAATGTGTTCTCACGAAAATTGTAGTCTAATCTTTTAGCAGATCATTGAGAAAGTACAAACAAATAGGGCTTTCTAGCTTCCTTACCTGCTTACAGTAGGAACAACGTTTCCCAACGCTTTGTATGACGCGGCATCCAACGATGCCGTGGAAGAGTGTGTTCCATGAACAGGCACGTACCGAGAGATTTGTCTTTTTTTTTTTTGGGGGGGGTGAGGGGGTAGTGGGTCAGAACAAGAACAGTGCGCCCTCATAGTTGGCCTCACTCTCCCTATTGGCAAAAAACTACAATTTATGGGCCCCCAGATAATGCTGCTTCAATATTTGCTTAAAAACAGCTGTCAACGGAACTGCCCAAAAATCAGTTTTTGTGTTCAAATTTATTGATCACTTGGGTCCCTGGGGGGGGGGTTGGCCCCCTCCCGGGTACGCCCCTGGTCCTGAACATTTTCTACCGTTTCGTGGCGTCTCTCTAAGCCATGAGTTTTCATTCGCGGACTCAGTGACGTGAACTCGGCAGCGGTCATTGGGGCGATGTAAAAGAGTAAGATATGAACACCAACAGCTGAACTAATTTGCATGAAATGAGTCGTCTTTTCTTGATATAGTGCTATCAATACAGTTCCTGTTATCAATACATTTATCACTTATAGCCAGTTCGTGGTTGTAAGTGCGTATGCTCAGTTGCTCACCACTGGGGGAGGGGGGTATGAGACCCCCCTCCAATAGCAATATTGTTTAGTCTTTACGGCTTATTTTGAAACTGTCACCATGCACTATTCGAGAACGCAATTCATCCCATTTTTTTCGGATGTTAATTGTTGATAAGTATGGGGGAAATCACTAGCTGTAAAGTTTTGTGCTTGAAGGATGTGGGAATTCCGAGGGTGGTTTTTCGACAGATCGTTGTGCACACTGTACGTTTCAACGTCGACTGCCATTGTCCCCTCGTACCCTTGACACAATATCATTATTATATCTCATTAAATTGTAACTCGAACTGGCTATTACACCATATGCATGCGCTGTTCGTCATTACGATCTTTTTATTATTAAGTAAATTTAAATGACAACTAAGTTTTGCATAGTATCAATTGAAAGCCCGCATGCTCTAACAACCTCTCACTTCTATATGTTTTCTGAATCTCTGTATAGAGACTCGCCTTTGCATCTGGGCAGGTTCGGAGAATATTTTAGGCTATTCTCGGTTAACTGTGAACCGGCTGAAATTGTTAGGAACGCATTCAAAAGGTCCTAAATGAAAGGAAACCCCGTTACGAATGTGTACAAACGTCCCAGATACATTCACGAGTGGATCGTAAAATGTTGCATATGAATTCGAAACCTGAATGGCCGGCTGATCGCTTTACAATTCGATTTCTTCTGGGTAAGTTTGTCGAATTAGGTGTAATACACATTTGCATTTTGAGGTGCGGTCGTGTATTGCTTAAGCTCAAGATCGTACAGATATATCATGCCCCACATCATTTCAATAATCGGTGATATCGCTGTCCTGCCAGCTAATCTTCGAAGAACAGACATCCTCACCTGGAATATTCTTTCCATTTATGGAATCCATTTTTCTCGACAGACAAGCATGTAATTGAGAACTTTCAGCGGAGGGCCATTAGATTAATTCAGTCTCTTAGAGCATTTCCCTTACGATGAGAGATCAAGGCGGTCTCGGTCTAACTTCGAGGAAGCTGAGACGAATTCGTGGTGATTTGATTGAGTTTGTCAAAATTGCCCATGGTTTCGAGGGCCTTTCCTTCGGCTATTTCTTTGAGTTTTTCCACAGTTAACCACCAATAGGGGTCATTGCAAGCATCCTCAAGCTCCGTGGTACGCTGTAGATTGGCCCTTCGGAAATATTTCTTCTCCCAGAGAGTTTTAACGAGTTGAAAATTGCCATCCTGAAGATATTATACGTCTAAGAGAGTGTAATGCTGCAAGAACATTCTGGATTTTTTTTCAAGAATTGAGAGCGATTCTTTTGGCATCTTCTGGGGTTTGTTTTTCTTTTTTGGGATGCTGTGGCTTCGGGGTCTCTCATTGGGATTTTGTCTTCCTGACCTTTTTCACTAAACTATACACATTTAAACTAACTAATCAATAAAAACTAAACTAAACTAACTAAAAACTAAACTAAACTAACCTCCTGTTTCTCCCGAATCTCACTGTTTCAGGAATCTAACGGATCTCTCAACGGGGTTGAGTGGGAATGGAAGATTGGGTTATAAAATACCTGTATTCCATTGAACTCTATCCGAATAAAGATAAATCATCTGTTAATCATTTTTACTATAAATTTTGCACATTAATTTTACCCCCATGTAAAAATTCTAGCACTCATTTGGATTTGGAGCAACTTGCCCCCAACCCCATCAAAACCCTCGTCTTCTCCATGTCAGAATGTATTTCTTTCTCCAAGACGGGTTTAAAGCTGGGTATATTATGCGTAAGAGGAGGGTCATCAGGCTTGCACCGATCGTTGAAATCCCGGGAAAAGAGTGAAATAAAACGGAGATTAAAATTCGTACGACAGCTATGCCTATTTCCCTGGTGAATTACACATATTGAGTGGAACGATCATGACATGCAGTTTTGGGTATGTGTCGGCACAGATTTAGACATTTTATTAAAACAGAGAGAGCTGTCACTTGGTAACTTATACACAAAGGATAGCGGGACATTTGATTTCACGACCACTGTCGACAAAATGGAATCAAAATATGAGGATGCATGTAGAGAAGTGAAATAAATAATACAGCGGGCGAACCTGAAAACGGTTCACGATTAAGGCGAGCGAATTTACATTAAAGCGCATTAAGGCGACTATCAAATCTAACCAGAACCCCGAGGTATATTTGTAACATGTTAAATAATTTCGGGCATTAAATGTTAATCATTATGGTTAGGATTAAGGTTGAATACAATTCATGAGAATGTACCATGGGGTGCTGTAGCAGTTATCGTTCTGCTATATATCTGCTGATACAGTGGCAGGGCCCCATAGGCGTCGATCCCCCGGTGGGGATGGGGGATGTATCCCCCCCCAATATTTGGTTAGGGTGGATGCCCTATGTAATCACACCCCCAATTTGAGCCAACTCACTAAATTGGAATGATGTTTGACACAAATGTCCGTCCTTTCTAAAGTAGTTCATCTCCGAGCTGGGGTCGAAGACTATCCAACCATTGCCTGTGACACCGCACTCTAATTCAGGACTTCCGCCACGCAGTTATATATACTTTTCTAATCTATCCACTATTATTTCTTTTGCTTGTACCGCGGGGCCCCCTCGCACGTCCGTAGTCCGAACAATCACCCAAACGCTGACCATAGCCGGCAGGTGGTCGAGTATTTATAACCCAAAGCTCAACTACGTGTAGAGGCTACCTTCTCTCGCAAAGATGATGAGATCATGTTCGGCGATTCAATAGAGTACAGTATGTCGCTGACGGTTACCATACGGGGAAAGTGAGACTTCCGACCTGAAGACCTCGACGAGTGGAATCTATTTCCAGTCTAAGTCTAAGTCTGAAGACTAAAGGCAAGGGCCGGGCGATCATGAGGGGGGAGGAGGAAAGAACGGGGGTGGCGGCTCCCCCCCCCCCCAATAAATGTTGGGGGTGGGGACTCCAATTCATCCCCCCCCCATATTGAGCCCTACTGCTATTTGCTGATACTGTCAACCTGTTTAAAAAAACAAAGCGATGATTACCTAATGATATTCAGTTGAGTGATTCTGCTTGCTAGCTCCATTTTCGATATCTTGCGCGCGCGCCGGTTATTTTCATTGTCGTTAATTTTCAGACGTATGATTTCCTCCTGCAGACATATATGTTCCTTAACAATATCAATTTAATTAGTCAATGAAAGAACGGGTTTCTCCTCCACAATCCCTATCTTTGCATAAGGCTGGCTTCACCAGCTTGGTATCTCCTTCATTGGACGTGTCAACAAATCGCTATATTGAGGTGAGGGGGTTGAGACGACGGGGTAGTCCTACCACCTGGCGGGATCTTGATTTTTACTATTTATGGTGCGGACCACTTGTTTGAAAGTTGGGTGCACTCGCTGTACCCATACTATCACTATGAAGGAACACGGTGCGGCATCGAAATTGCAACTAGGGAACGCCACACATGGCGTTGTCAAAAGGCATAATTCACAATTCAAGTGAAGAAAAGACTGTCCAAAGTTGAAGTCCAATATTTCCTGAATGTTTGATGGAATGCCCAAAAGTGTAAACATCGTTGTCTTTGAAGGGAGGAATATTGGGGCGACGGGGCTGAGTCCCCCTCCTGGTGGGACCCCTGTGATTTGTTTTGACAAAATCTGTATATCTGCAAATTTAAACCCATATGTTGTAGTTAATTTCACTAGCTTGTGTTTTCTATCTTTTGTAACGCTCCGTAGAACCTGTGAGTACACGCTATCTAAGCACCGGTCATTATGATATTATATTATATTCGGGCAATTCAATTATGGGTGCGACCCTTTTTTGAAAGTTGGTTGCGTTCACGTGTACATACTAAGGGGGCAGCACACGGTGCGGGTGGAAACCCTATAAAAATGCCATTTGAAATCCGGCCAGAAAACGGCCACAAGTCGTGCAAAGACATGACAGTTTTTTGTGACGACAAGTTTATATCCAAGATGGATATGTCCGAAAGGGTAAAATTTTCGCGCGCGGTTCGCGCGCCATTGGTTTTGATTTTCTGGTTTTATCCTCATCTCAATCTGACCACAAGTCTGGCTCCAAGTAGAAATGTCCCTGCCATGCTCCTGTGGTCCGTAAAGAAGATAAAACGGGGGCCGTATCTTTCAGTGAAAAACTCAGTTGCCTGCCCTATCGTGGGGAGTGATAGGTTCAGAGAGGGGTCATAGTGCAATGTCGACGTGAGTCAAGTCTGGAATCCTGCGAAATCTCTCGCTCGCGCGAACGTAGTGGTTTGTGGCATTGCCAATTTCGATTGATCCTTTCAGGACGGAAACCGCACTTGCCTCGTATTTCACAGAATGTCACACCACCCAATGCAAAACCTTGAAATCATCCCTAAGGCGATAATTTTGGAGAATCCTTTCCTGAAATAAAAATTGTTTATCAATGGTCAGGAATGCTGCTTACTGACTCATAAGGCACGGGAAGTTCCTTTTCCTGCATCTAGGGGGTCTTTCAAACGAAACATTTTCTCTTGGTAACGCTTACGCGTCACCTTTGGTGGCCTTCCCGCTCAGATGGTTTCACCTTGTCCGTCCTCCCCAACCGCCCCCAACACAAATCGCCGGCCTTGGACTAAGGTATTATATTCAATCAGTGGTAGGGCCTTTGAATTGGGTTGGCATAACAACAAAATTTGAGGTTTCACTCATTAGTTTGGGTATCACAACAGTGAAGACTGTGGAATGGGGCCGCGGTCGTCCCTTACCCGTTGATGGGCAGGACAAACATGCCTTTTTCAGAACCGCAAACTTGTAACAATAATGGGACACCTCATAAATATCCAATCCTTCTATCCCTGGCCGGGACGCATATATTTTGTTTTTGCAGACGTATGGGCATAGGGCTTTTTTCGACCTCATTTCAACCAATCGAATGGTTATTCAAGTCGGCAAAATCCTTCAAAAGACATAAACGCAGCTTGTAATTGGAACCCCTGTATCTGTCATTGTTTCTATGAAAGATACAATATGTTATGGATAATTGGTTTTTAAAGAACCCAGCAATTAAAACATGGGGGGGGGGGGGGGCAGTCATTGAACCAGAAGATGAAGTATAATCTTTAAATTGAATATAAAAAAATGTCATTAATTCCTACATATTCCAGTATTTTCTAAGTGTTGAGAAGTGGTAGCACAGCATATTTGCATCACCAACCACTGCGTAGCTAAACGTATGTAGTGTCTTAACACCTCTGCATCACACCACTGCCGACTAACACGTAGAGTTGGTAACGATCTGTGCATAACCACGCCGAACTAATGCAATAGATGTGGTAATACCTGTGCATCACCACTCCAACTAACTCCATAGAGGTCAGAATGACCTGGTGATTACACACTTCCGAACTAACGCATAGAGGTGGTAACACCTGTGCACTCGGCCCCTGTCAACTATGCATGAGGTGGTAACAACCTGTCCCTCACCACGGCCACACTAACGCACAGAGGAGTGAGAACCTGTGCATCACCACTGCCAAATAACACAGAAGTAGTAAAACTGCATCACCACTGCTAAATTCGGTTTAACAGTTTTGTAAGCCAATGTGGAGTACAAAGAAACCCTTCCTCCACGACAGCCGTTTAGGCATGCTAATGCCCTCTCCTCATCTGAGTGTGTCTCATGTGCCAAAAATTTTATTGTACGCTGCGCGCCAACCAATGTGGCGCTCCCTTAGATAGTCTAACCCAAAGTTTCCCTCAATCCCCCCCCCCATCTTCGATGGAAAATCGACGCCTATGCAGGGGCGCCTATGTAGCAATAACAGCACAATTAAACTAAATTTAACATTAGATAAGAGGCAGTGCGCGTACCCACGGGGGTGGTTTGGGGTCAAGACCCACCCCCGACCATAGTTGATAGTATTTCCGTTTTTACAACAAAACTGATGTTTTTTTTTTTTTCATGCAGTTCCGTAGAGGTTTTGTGGCCGCTGTTATTTAACAAAAAGCAGCAGGTGTCTAGGGCCCCATAAATTGTACCTTATTGCCAATGGGAGGGTGATGCCATTTATGAGGGCGCACTTCCCTTGGGTTCCTGAACTCACCCCCCCCCCCCTTCCCCCCCCCCCCCCCCAGAACGAAGCTCTCGGTACGCGCCTCGATGAGAAATTCCACTTAAAACCATTCTTGTGACCTGCTTTTTTCAGAACTGGAAATAAGAGTGATACTGGGCGATGTGCTGTCTAAACTGAATGTGTTGAGTAATAGCAATGGTTCACTTCTGACCAACCCGGGTAAACTGTACTTAAACGCCTATGCGCGTTGAGGTCAATCGAAACCGACACCCGCGCCCTCTTACCTACGAAAAGTTGTAGGAGTGAAATAGGCTCACATGATCGCCATATATGAGACGATTCCGGAATTCCGCAATTTTGAGGATGACGTCCGTTCGACGCCACCAACACTTCGACTTCACATCATTAGCTCTTACGTCGTGATGTTTATATCCATCGGTCCCAAGGCCGGAATAAAAGAGATATTTTAGTTGTTTGCCATTTTCATCCACCTATATTTACTGTTGCGGTTGCCATAGCAACGGTTGGCATGGTGGTTTATGGTAACCATAGTGGTGTTTTGGAACTAACACTGAGGGGTACCCCTTTGGTAGGTTACCCCTTGAATGCGGGGTGATGCAGCAGGAGGTCCTCGCAAAGCGTGTCTGTTTTGTGTGTTGCCTGCGTGTGTTGCGTGTGCGTGTGTGTGTGTGTGTGCGTGTGTGTGTGCTTTGCGTGTTCCGTCAGATCTTTGAGGGTTTTTCGCACATATATCCATTCTGGAGTGGCTGAACAAGTGAAATTTCCACCACGCTTGAATAGCACGAACCCATCTTTGCTCTCAAAATTCGACGGAGCCATCAAATTGGGGGAATTCAGAGGCCAACGACAATTTGGGGGGGTAATTTCTCAATATTTAAACAAGTTTTTCACTCCTTTTCAGGATATTCCCCTCATTCCAATGTGCTGATGATTTCAAACTTTGTAGCAGCAATGCAAAAGGCACACTAACAACTTATCCCCATGCAACATCCCCCAATTACCAAATTTCAGCTTTTAGGGGGCAAAATAGATTTTTTTGCAAATTTGAGAATTTCTGAAAATCCTGTTCAGTTTTTTGTATAATTTAAGATTGGGAGACTTAATGATTCAAAATTTCAGAAGAATGTACAAAGTAACAAAAACAACGCGTTTTCACAACAGCATTTATGCTCTTAATTAACTGAAATTTCCCATGATATGAATATTTTGGGGGGCAAATGGCTGTTCCAGATTATTTTGATAAATTCTGTCCATTGCAACTCGCGAAAGGTAGCAGTAAAACAAATGATAGTTTCCACATTTTGCCCGAGAGATCCCAACTCCGGGGATTGGCTCTCTTGTTTTGTTTGTTACCTCTGGGATAATGTTTATGCTAGCCGCAATTGAGTTATTTTTGATTTATTTATGTGGTTGCTGTCTTTACCATAGATTCCGTATGATTTTGTTGTCAAATTATCATTTGGCCGAAGTGGTAATTAGGCAAGTGTGTACCATATATCAATGTGGGTCTGCCTGCAATTGCAAAACGGATTATTGGTTTACACAACACTACGTAGTTATGATGAAACACAGTTCAACAAAACTCTCTAAATAATAACTCATGTTTCGTCATGACCGTTAAAACGCTCCCCGCCATTTGTGTTTTGTTCTCTGACAGGAGCGGCCCTGGCACACCAGGGCGCGTACCGGGAGATTTGCCTGGGGAGGGGGGGGGGGGGGTGGGGCGGTTGGTGGGGGTTGAGGTCGGAACCCAAGGGAAGTGTGCCCTCATTAGTAGCCAATTTATGGACCCCTAGACACCTGCTGCTGCTGCAATTATTTGCTAAAACAGCTGCAAAACCTCTACTGAACTGCCAAAAAAAAATAAGATTTTGTGGTAAAAAATTATAGATCACTTGGGTCATGGGGGGGGGGGGGTTCTGACCCATAACTTCCCCCCCCCCCTCGTGGGTACGTCCACTGTGGCTCACGATGGACGTCACGTATTTCCATGTACGGAATTTACTTGTCTGTCTGCTCAAGGCCCAGTTTTTTTGTCGATTCGCCAGAGAACAAACACACGTTATCAGGAAAATGTATCCTCGTCGAATACGATCATGCAGGCGGTAGCGTGGCTGTGGACTGGGGACCCTTTCCCCATGCGAGTTCATGTGCGAGTCTCCCATACTGCCATATTGCACAAAATTTCATTCGTGGACAACACATGTTCATTGATTTGGACTCCAATGACCTCTGATAAATCAGGACAGGGGCGTCTGACAGTTTTTGAAAAGTGGGGGGGGGGACACATCGAATGCAAAAATTACAATCTAAGCGGAGCGCACCCATCGGTTGGCGTGAGCGTTAGAGAGAAAATTTAGAGTTATACCCTAATGATCAACGGAATCGGCATTTGCCAGGCTCAATTGCACCCATCTACATGTTTGATTTGAGTGAAAGACAGCCAAAAAATTAGTTATCATTGTGCATAATTAAGATGATTTTTACCGAGTATCACGCATGGTATTTTTTTTATTACCTTTTCTACTCTGGCTTTGTTTGCGTAGGATCCAGGGGTCTACCGAACGGTCTCTGGTGGGATCGAAGGGAAAGCCATAGGCGTACGGGACCACTCCAATGTGGGAGCAGAAACTTTGTACCCGAATTTTACAAGTCAGTCATTGGAAAACTACCGGCGCGCGCGGAGCGCGCGAAAAAAAGCATGTTTTCCGGGCGTTTTATCGAATCAGTCTGCAAAAAATTCAGGCATTTTTTCACTTGCTTTTTTCCTTCCCAAATTCTCCACGAATTTTCGCCCGAATTTTTCATCTCAGAAAAATGGGGAGGGAGGGAGGGGGGGGGGGCAGCCTTCCCCCGAGGCTTCTGATAATGTCGAGTAAAACAAAATGATTCGAAGCACTGCATCGCATATTTAGCCTACAAAACGCGCCTGGAAGAACAACCGCCATTGCGGGCGCGCGGAACACTTGAAAAATTATGCACTTTTGCCTATTCGATTCAAAATTCGAGCACTCGGTATGAAACATGGGTAATCTTCCACTTCGGCCCCATTCGGGTCCAGATCTTCACCTGGGGTCTGAACATGGGAAGTAGTGGACATTAAGACAATTTCCAAAGCGATTATGTGTGGTTAGACAAAAATGGTTAGAGTGATACGGAATCGGGGGCTATGTGCCTATTATTTTTTATTACGGTCCTGAAAAGTGGAGGGACAAACGATAGATACCCCCCACTTTTGAAGTGGGGGGGACATGTTCCCCCCCCCCCCCCCCCCCCCCCCCCCGTCCCCCACCTGTTGACGCCCATGACTCAGGAAACGAGTCCAACTTTTCCGCCGCACTAGCATTTATCATGTACCAATTTTTTTATTAGTAAGCCAGGTAAGTTGATTTTTTGTTTAAAAATTGATTGGAATCTGGGCCCCCCCCAAAATATGACTTATAAATGACCCCACGTTTACTGCTATACCAATTTCAATGGAAATCCATCGATCTCAAGAGTTCTGCGTGATATATATATGTCACTAGCATATACCATATTCAGAATACATTTCGATACATTGTAGTACCACTTCAAGTATGAGAGATGTTACGTCCCTGGTGTTATACAAAATACTGCATTACTCGAACATGCAATGACTTCCCCGCATATTCCTGCCATCGGGCTTGATTCTATAATTTGTTCGATGCAGGTGTTCGTGTTTGTAACTGAACGCCCATGGAAATGAACACGCGTGGCCGCGGTATTGGACCACTCTCAGATGGTGGTGTATAGCACACCTATCCTGGTGTTGTGTAAGAAAATTACACGATCATTGTGTATGATCCGCACAATTCGTGTATTTTTTTTACACAACATTCACACATCGTTACATAGTTACACAGTGTTGTGTGAATTCTACACAACACTTCTAAGAGTGGAGCATGGTATGAATGACGGGCACTACAGTGTATTGTTTACTCTGAATGATACATGCAATTGAAGTTGATTTTGCTATGAACACCATTATTGTCGCCACGCCTTACCGAAGCTAGCGTAACAACTTCATTATTATGTTTTTTATCGACATCGTTCATCGCGGCGTCTGCTTCTGCTCTGTCTCTGGATAATAGCATTCGTGGCAGCTGCACAGTGTGCGTGTTAGTATATAGAGGGGAAGAGAGAAAGAATAGTGTTTACAGTTATAAGGAAAAAGAGGAAATTGAAAAAGGTTAGAATGAAAAGAGATGACGGTTAAAAAGAAAAAAGGCCAAGAATATAAATAAGTAGGTCATTATGTGGATAATACTGAAAAGCAAAATGATAACAAATGACAAATAGAAAGCACTGACAACAGGAGCAAGTAATAATGATAATAATCAGATCGTACAGTATTGAGGTCGACTCTGTCACTTATCAAGACTGATTTGACAAGAAATGTGTTCATTTGTGTTATATTATTAAACCTACTGGTATGCACACAGTAAGTCATCAACAGCCAACCTTACCAGTCCTCGATTATAGGGATATTGTTGCAATTAGTCCCTACTTCATAGGTTCTCCAAAACATAGCAATACCGAGGGTGTCCATCTTCGCTATACCGAACTGTACCGAACGTAATAGGTCAAGGAAGGTTGGAACTGAAGCAATCAGTGATCTTCAAAAATTGTACAAGGACTAAAATGTGGGTGAATCATTGACCTACAGAAACGGTTAAAGTGGGTTCTCAAACCGCTATTTGCCTATTTCGTGATCAGAGGTTTCAATTTTGTACAGTATTGTTTCAACCATTGCACCTGTTCTGGATGGATGGCCAGCAAAGGAAGTTTCCCGCGGGCAGCTGATAACAACAGCTTCTAAAAATGATGAGGGTGTGGGTGTGTAAACATATCCACTACAACAGCCAATGGTTAGGATAGGGGGATTTTCAAAACTTGGCAGAGGTAAAAAATTCCAACACGATTAACATTGAAAACTTGAGAAAGCTTTAAAAAAATTCCATGAATTAGCAAATAGGCAATATTACATAATCGCATATTTAGACAAGAAAATGTGTTGTTAGTCCCATATTCACCCTGCTGTCCTACACGCCAAACCACATCAGCTGCCAGTAAGTGGATGACGGATGAATCAGTGTAGTAGTGAAGTGTATAGTAAGTTTTTGGTTTAGTCTTGTTCAAAAATCAAAACTGTTGAATTATTACTGTCATATCTTCTTGTGGTTTTCTCTGTCTTGCTTATGGCCAGTCATAACACCCATTATGACACATTTGTGCTACTGCTACTCATTGCCTCATCCTAAAACTCTGGGTTGGAGATTAGGACAATTGATGACAATCGATGATTAAGTTGTACGTTTGTATGGTGGGCCCCAAAAATGATAATGGAAAAACAAGTTGTCTTTTGAACATCAGTTGTCAGTGATTGTGGATAAGTGAAAACTATTGGTATCGTTTTAAAGGCCTATTGTAATGTGCGTCTTCTACCACTTATCTTACTTTCTTCCGGCTTCTTCAGTTTATTACCGCCCCCGGAAGAAAAGAAAATAGGTTTCTTCCGTAAGAAGAAAACCGAACCCCTGAAACAGGCATATATTAGACTTATGCGAAAGATAGATACTATATTATTGTGTAGGATAAAGCGCTTATGTGTAACACTTTATAGGGGAGGATGAAAAACAGCCACAATTCGCTAAATCGTGAGTCGAGACTGTTTCGTTGATTCAAAGATAAAAAAAAATTGTTTTCCATCTATATTCTATAACCCCAGAATGCGATGAAACAAGAATATCTCTAGGAATACCAAAATATACGGCAAAACCACCAGTGAGCGGGCTCTGAGTAACTTCTAAAGTTTTACGTTAGTAGTTTCATCTTAGTCAGACAGGCAAGGATTTTTGATTGTGGAGTTACTCTGACAGTAGACCAATCAGAATGGAGTATTTACAATTATGGATTGCTGGGGTTGTAGAACTGAGGGTTGGTGTGTCTACACATGCATTGTGTGTTGAAATGTTCCAGTTTTATAGATATTCTGATGACTGTTCCTGAGATCCTTGTAGATCGACTTTATTGGAATTGTTTTATCGGCACGTGTTTGTGGTTCGTTGCTTGACTGTTTGGGCCTCCTCCCCGGGGAACAGTTGCGGCAGCTTATCCCCATGAGAAGTGTTAGTAAGAGTGCAGAGACGATCAGAGAGAGAGGACGAGAGACACGGTGTTGTAACCGAAGAAAAGAACACATAACATTAAAGGAAGAGGAAAGCAATGATTACGGATCTATATCAGTGCGTGCCAATTGCTTTTGAAGTTGGAGGATAGACCTGTTAGGCTGTTACCATGGTTAATCCTTAAAAAAAACTATGGTGCGTAAAACGTTGGGACTACACACCAATACTATTAGCCTGAAGGTTACAAAAAAAGTTTTATCCCTGTAAATAAAACTAAAGTTTACGCCAGTGGTATATGAGAAGTTAGCACATACCAATAGGCCCATTGAAGCAAACAACGAGAAACAACAGAACAATACCAAAAGCTATAAGGAAACGGACACCGCTGATGATAACAGGTGGGGGTAATCACCGAGTGCGAGAAACTCATCCGCAATCTTTCACAGAGTGATTACTTGTTACTCTTCGTTCTGTAATCTTGACACGAATTTAGGACAACTTGAAATCCAATTTTAGTAACTTTACGCTTCACGTTTCCCAAAGGTTAAACCTATCATAATTCAATATTATAATTTAAAATATCCTAAAAAAGAGTGGAAGTCAATCAGATTTAGTTGAAGTCATCCCCTCCCCACCACGATCCATAACTTCTTTAGACAATTCTAAGATACCAATCTTCCAAAATTTGTATAATGAAGAAAACTTAGAATTGGGTCGAAAAAAGAGTTTTCCTCCTGACACGATCCACGAATTGTTAACCTCTGCCAGAATGCAAAGAGAGAAAAAAAAAAGTTTTGCGACTTGCCATCTTGAATTTGAAATCAATTGAAAATTTGAAATCCAATCGGTTATTGTAATCACCAGATCTTGGAGGATAGTAAAAAAAATCAACTGACTGAGTATATGACAAAATGCCCCGAATTTCTTTCTTTCTATCAATTTCCCCTTAAGTGTTTTCTGTGACAACAGTTAATCGACTCAAGATATCTACAAAAAAACATCAAATAAACGGAACACGAAACAATAACACACCACATGCAGGACAATGAGCCACCTTTTCGATGAGCACCATCGTACTGGACGACCCAGCGTCATGGTTTCCACCCATGTATGAATCTGCCCCAGTGAAGCGTATCTCCACCAAATTGTTACCATACAACCGTTGCTATGGCGCCCAGCAACAGTACTGCAGTGAATATAGGCCTAATTGGCAAACGGGGTACTGTACCTACGGGCTCGATGACTAATACGGTTAAACCGAACCCAGTCAAAATTCCATCAGCCTTTTGAAATATCGAGAAAATAAGCATCAATGATATTGAAAATGAATGCCATCGTTCGATACCTCATCTGCAAGAAGAACTTCATCAAATGACAGCACTTAAAGATTCTATTCTTGGATAAATGGGTTATTTCGAACAAGACGACCTTCATCAAATGTATATGTTTTGCCACAGGACCTATGCCACTGAACTACGCGTTTTGACCTAATATATCGTTTCACATTGTTGTTGTTATTTTCATTGTCAGTTCTTTGTATCACTATGGGTGGCTTCGTGGCTGGATAGGGCCCATGACATGAAGCTGACTTGTTGATAACACAACATCAAGGGCCAAGCAGCCACTTGCAACTGTTCAGTGTTACAAGCAAGCCCCGGACATGCTATACTGGAGCTCCTATGCTGAAGCAGTAGTCATGGTGGAACCATGTGCTATGCCAAACGCGCCTCCTAACATCGTGTTATGGTGACTGTGATTGAGCGACATTATTGCATTTTGTCAGAATATTTAATATATACCGTATGACCCCCCTAGTTTCGAGCTTCCCCTTATAAAGCTCTAGTTCTCTCCGTTATTTATACATTTTTTTTTTCACCGCTAATGCGTTTTTGCCGCGACAGGGGTGGGGAAAAACCACAACACCCACCCGCAATCGAATTGTATTGTTAAAATCACTATGTTGTTTCTGTGCTTCTTACGGATCATTTGACTTCCAGTTTGTTATCAGCGTATCTGAGCGCCTGGCCTCACTTTGAGTTTCTGGTCTCTGACGGGACTTTGAACAGGGCACAGAATACGCGGTCTAATGTCTCTCCCTTTAATATCGTAGCTTTCGTGGTTACATGTACTAGTAAGTATGATGCTGCGGTATCCCACAGACTGTTGAACGTTGCAACACTCTAACGAGTATTGGTTAGTTCTGATGAAACTGTAGGCACCGATCTGTCGGTAGGGTAGGCTAAATATTATTGACTCCTTCTCGGAAGTTCCATACAGCAGCAATACAGCTTATCCGTGACGCGTATATATCCCTATCAAAAACACAAGGAATATTATAAAATACAGTAATGTATATGCTCGTCCACGCTTAACGACTATTTTCTCTGGGTTCCTTTTCTTTCTTCATTTTACGCGTACTCTCCTATGAAATTGATAACAGAACGTTTTATTGATTTAATATACTACTTGAACGTCTAGTGGCCATGAGTATTACCGATACATGTGGAGCCTGTTTAATCTTTTCGAGCCATCGTCTATTGAACGAATAAAAATGGCCCCAGTAGACAGATTCCTCTGAGATATAATTATTAGCTATAAGGTATGGATATCAAAACGGATATGATGGAGCAACGTAGATCGATTCACTGATGTTAAATTGTCATTGGTACAGGCGCAACCATAGACGACGTGGTTTGGACAGGAGGAAAGACGCACCAGCATACATAGTTTATCATTTGTGAGAAGGAGGCCAGCTGTCATGCGATTCCAACGATGCCTCGGATGTCGAAGTCATATAAACTTCCATGCTTACCTTATTAACTTTCTTCTCGACGACCCTTGGGTAGCTGAAGCTGACGGAATGGGGTCTTGATCCTGCCCCAGGCGGTGTAGTCGGATGAGATCTCTTCATACTCTGTACGAGGTTCGCTCCTGACGAATCTAGCAGTTTTGGAGAGCGCCCCTTAACTGAGTTCGCGGAGCTCGGTTTTCCCGATTTCGGCGGAGATGGGGTCGTGCCATAGCCTTTGGATGCATCCCGATAACTATTGCCTCCTGTCGAATGATATTCAGTAAACCATAGCATTTTACCATCTGCTATAAAAGGTATACATTTGAATTTCGAAATTGTTTTGAGTCTCCCCTCTGACCTCCCACTTTCTTCGCGTTCAGTCCGAGAGATTCTCTTCTCGGGAAAATGATATTGCCTCTTGTTTAGGAGAATTTGAAATATTCGGTCCGAGTCTCAATTTAGTAACATATTCAGGATCCTTGGCGTCCCAACTACCAAGAAAGGCTCGGTTCGGATTGGTAGTTGTCAACATAGATTTCGATGTATTTGAATAAGAAAAGCTACTTCGGAGGTAACTTTTTTGGGATTAAATTCGCCGCAGCCGTTCAGAATAGCAGTCCGTTGTGATGATAATAATTAGGGTAACTACCTGAACCTGCAGAAGAAACCAATAGCAGGTAAAGCATACTATGTAACACACTCACGTGACTGTAAGCATCGACCTAATATTGAATTACTCAACACAACGCAGGATGTCTTATTGGAAACGACTTTTCGATCTAATCATACTGTAGACATGTGAATTATATCTGTCTGTCTGTATTAAACATAACATTTTCCCCGAACAGGAGAATTTCTTTGACTAGCGTTTTGCCGTGTTCAGATCAATTGTTCATGCGGTGCATCGAACATTGTGTTCGTCTGAGGCAGAAAGCACCACAAGGAACATACGATTGTTAACAACAGTTTAGCAATGTTTTCGACGAAGTGGATTAATTTACTCAAGTAAGTAGTCTCGGGGCTGAGACTTTACTAGCACATGAAAAATACAACAAATATATCGTGTTCAGTTGAAGTTCGACATGCACTCAGTTTTGAGAATGCGTTCGTGGAACTGCGGAACAAAATGTGCTCATCGCTTTTGTAGACAAGTGCATCATTTTTTTCATATCTGGCCCTTGATCCTCGGCCCATAGGCTCTGCTCGTGCCGTATAGGCGGATGTACCAAATCATACGCGTGGAGAGGGGGGAGGGGGGGGGGGGTGTTCGGGTTGAGTGGGCATTGTCCAAGAGTCCTGGTCCAAGGGCCCCAATCATGACGGGTCGGACACTATTGGAACTCGTCACTGATGTAGTTGAAACATATTATCTCAATATTGAGAGGGTTTCGAATAAACATGAAGAAAGTCTGAGAGTCTTTGGGAGCAAAACAAATACTTTCACAATACTCGTCCTCTAATATAAAATATAAACCAATGGCCGTCTTGTGGTCCATCACTGCACGTCCCTTGACTTATTGTATGGCCTGTTATACAGTACGCCGCTCGTGACGGCGTCGTAGTATATGCTTTCCCCGTAGTGATTGTCTAAGAAAAATCGTATCAATATCAACATTTGACCCGTTCCGCGTATTTGGTCTTCAAAATAACTTACTTTCTCTCTTGCTCTCGCCTCTGTCGCCTTTCTTTGAAGCTTCCAAGAGTTTAAGGGATTCCTGGATAAAGTCATTCGTTCCGACTGATGGCCGAGTTAAAAAAAATCTTGAATGAATTAAAAGCAAAATGAATTAATCTTCGTCAGCGAATCGGATCAAATATTGAAAGGCCCGATATTCTTGTTCACGAAAGCCCCCAAAGAAACATGTACTGCGGTATGTTGCCGACTTGAATCGCTTTTGATCCGAATTCTATACGGGTTAATTCAGGAAGTCAGGTAAGACTTGTCAAGGAACCCTGTCCATATTGATCATGGATGAGCACATAGGCAATAACCCGCCTCCTTCTCTCCACTTGTGCTCGTTGGTATTCAGGAGGGTTTAACCACTCCCACCCTGCATGCTCCATGCACGGACCACCATTTATCCCCCCCCCCCCCGAATTCGAGGCTTCGACCACTTCATTCGAACCTGGAGGAGCGGAAGATTCATGTCCAACGTGACTTCTGACAGTCGACGACGAGACTTATTACAGCGGAACCATCGCAACTGCAAGTACAGACACCTACACTCTTGGACACCATTCGTTGAAATACCCGCTCATACTTTAAGCGGTGGAAAGAACCCCCGCTCCCCCATACAATGTTATAAATCTGAGACCCCGACATTGTCGTATTCGACATCGTTGGTCGTTTTCAACATTGTAGGGGGGGGGGGGGCGTGGATCTAGTACATGTAGAAAGCTATTTCTATAGTGCCCTTAGTCGGGTATTTTTGTCCAAGATTGTAGGTAAAAACGTCCAGTGACTGCTGAACACGAACCGGGAATGTTTTCTCGCGTAGCGTAACTGATACCAGTAACACTCTGCCACCCTGCCACCCCTATGTGATAACGAGCGTCAAACTAACAGGATACTAGGCGTTAAATACATCAAATAACGAAAATAAATTTGTAACAACCGAAGCCATCATAAAAATTGTGAATAAAAACTAGACTTAAATGCCCTTTGAATTTGTCTTTTGATGTCAAATCTCACATGTCAGTATCATCACTACCCATCGACATCAGTTCAAAATTCATTATTATACCCTTGACACCTTCATCCTACAATCACCATCAATATCACCATCACAGCCACGACTATCATTAGGTGACCCTCATTATCATCTACAGTAATCATCAACATCCATAGCTTGATCATCATCAAAGTTATCATCAATAATCGATAAGAAATACCATAATCATAACCACCACTACTATCTTGGATAAACCATTTCAGGCAACTGATGCAATTTTCGTGCGGATAGACGCCCGTTACACTCTGGAGTTAGGCCAATTTCACCACCACCACATACTGACATACCGACTGGCTGGCGAGAGATCGGGGTTCATCTAAAAATGGAACCTGTTGCCTTCTCGATGGGCACTCACCGCGCAAGAGACTGTGTGCAATTTGCCCTGCCCCGTCGTTCGACGTTCACAGCAGGTGGGCCCCTGGACCGAAATGTCGGGATCATTAGCCCCCCCCCCCCCCCCCCACCCGCCCCCCCCCCCCCCTCCCACAGCTATAGGCGCTGTTTACATCGTACCGTAATGTTCTCCCTTCTTTCCTTTCCACTGGTGGGGATTTATTCATTTAATTTATTTCTTTATATTGATCCTACGATCATCATCACTAACACCATCATCAATATATTTATCAATATCACATCATGTGGAAGGATGTCATTATATATGGACAGCATGAACGGGATACAAAGGGGACCCCATAAACCAGAGGTCCCAACCTGTGGTACGCGTCCCACCAGTGGTACATTTGGACTTTCACGGTGGTACGCGGGGTGGTACACAGTGTGCTCCATTTTTCTTCGCATTATATTTTATTCTCCCTCATGCATCCCTCAAGCGGCTGTGCGCTGACAGCTATTTGCTCTCCTGCCATTGTGCACTTATAATCGAAACAAATCTGGAGATCTTGGGATAAATACAAAGGAGGGGGCACAAACCATCCCATTGAATGGGGGAGTGGGAACATTCAACATCAACGCCGGTATGTACCGTTATTTTTAACAATTTTAACACATAAAATCAGCAGTTATTAATTAGCAAAAGTGACAGATCGCGCACGAGAAATTCTAATGATGCTAAATTGTACCAGATTGCATATGAGGGTACTTAATTATTCAAAAATGGCAAAGGGGGAGGAAGATACCCCCTCACATGGACCCCTCCCTCCTCGTCCACAATCTGGGCGCTGCTTGTCGGCGATGGGTGGTCATCAAGAACATCCCTCTCACCGACTGGCTGGAAAATATTTTTCTGAAAAGTGTTTCTGGATTGATTATAACAAATTTCAGAACAAGAAATGCAAATTTAGAGTGGTACTCAGTGGCACCACGAAAATGTGAAATGGGGAACCCAGTTGGAAAAGGTTGGGAATCCTGCCATAAACAAACATTCCCACCAGGCCCGGGCGCGACTTTTTTTCGCAGGATGTATAGGGTATAGCACTACCGTGCCTATAGGATTTCACACAGTGATCAATTGCATGAGTGCACGGCTTGACATTTCTTCAAATGACCATTTAGGACATATTTTCCACAATTCCGAGGACGGATTCGGAATTAGGGAAAGAACGAAACAGGAATTACCCGTACGCTGACCACCCTGAAATTAAGCCCCAACCCCAATTTCAAACGATATTGAGAGATCTCGCACCCTCTATCATCCTACGAAAAGAAATGAGGCGGCCTGGGCAACTGGAATTATTTTTCGACCAATGACGATCGGTGCCAAGAACATTACCTTCAGCTGCGACTTTCTCCACCGGCGGGTCATCCAGATGTATTTTCTGCGAAGCTTTGAGGACGCTGTGTAGAACCTTGGCTGGAGGGTCAGTCTGGCTGTACCCAGATAATCCAGGTATTTCTCTGGGCTACCTCCAATCGCACTGGGGTATCGTCTGACCAGAGTGACTCATCGTTTTGGTGACAGAAAACTGCAAGGGAAAAGTTAGCCATAAGCTCAAACGCATGGTCGTTACGGTTCGGTAGCAACTGTGGCGCCACGAGGAAAAAAATAGTTCCAGATCATTTGTCTCAACGCCATGTAAACGGTCGTGTCTTTTATTCGCGTGAGGAAGGGGGGGGGGGGGGGTGATGCGATTACGCTAGGATCTTTTAATAAACTCTATACTGCTATATACCGTGAGTACGACAGCGAAATCAGATGCGAGGATGTTGTTCAACATTATTGAAGGTGGGCGGTGTACGGTATCTTTTTTTTCTGGGATTGTGGTCTTTTCGAGCTGATTTTTTCCCATTATTTAATCTTCGAATGAGCAGAACAGTTGTGGATCGTATCATACTATAACGTTAAGCTTCACTTCCGGAAGTGGACCGAGTTGTTTGGCGGAGTGTGGAGCGAGTTGAATTTCTCTATATAGCAATTAAGCTACTGTTGGAGTTTCTTTGTCAGGTAGAGTGATGTCAGGTCAGATGTCAGGAGTGTCAATCCTTTTCGAAAAGTTTGTGTGTAATGGGAGGAAGGTGCAGGGAGCGCGGGTGACTGCAGCCGACTATCAGAGTGTAGTGCCCCCATCGGTTGGCGCGTAAGGCTCCCAGAATTTCTTCTACTCATTATACTAGGCCAAGAGCATAGGCTCAAAATTACCCTAAAGATGGACATATCTGGTAACAAGCTGATTTTTTTCAAATAGGTCCAGAAAAATGTGTAGATTAACATACTAAAAGTCCCCGAAAATCCCAGTTGTGGAAACCTCGGAATCCAAGATGGCGTCCAAAAATGCCCGCAGTTTCGCTGTTTGGCACAATTTTGTCTTCAAATATCCACAGTGAATAAGAAGGTGGTCAAGGTTTGTTTTGAGGCACAAAGAATTCAATTAAACAGATCTTAGTGATCAGAGCGCTATATGGCAAAACCAAAATGGCCAGCCGAGAATGTGCAAAATGGGCCGCCATTCCCATTTCTGCCATAAATATGCCTCAATTAGCATAAAAAGTAAAAAGGTGTTGAATTCCATGCTTTAATTTATAACATATCAAGGGAAATAGGTACCCCTGAAAAGCTTGCAGCTTGCCTGGCCAGAAGTGTGGCCTTCAAAATCCCCCACTTTCTTTTCTTGACCTAATTCGCCAATAAATATTTTTCAGAATCAACAAAAATCCTGTAAAAGAAAATTTCCGCTAAAACTCTCTTAAAGTTAAACTATCAATAATTAGAATGCATGTGGAACCTGTGGTAAATATCCTCTTGGGGTGTAAAAAAACATCAAAATAATAACAGATACAAACAAATCTGATTATCACAAGGTTGCAGGAATGAGGAGGGAGATTATCTGTCAGATGGAAATTACTTTTAGGAATATCCTGGACGCGCATAAAATTTTTATTGATCTATCATTACAAGGTGTTTGAATCAATTTTGCGAAATCAACTATGTTGAAAAAATCAGCTTGTTACCAGACATGTCCAGCTTTTATCTAATGCTCTTGGCCTATATTCCCAGATCGCCGATATAGGCACTAACCGAGCTCAAAATTCAAATACAAGATATAGGAGTTCAGTTTCAGTAACAGATGAATGTTGAGAAGTTTCCAATCCGCAGGTATATGCCCTACGCAGATAATATTTCTGTACGAATCAAAGTCAGCAAGTGATTGCAAACCAAAATTGCGACCACTGCTAGTTAGCAATTTACGAAGAAACAGGTGAAGCTGCAAGCGCAACCCCTGTACATCTAGTCATTAAGCCTCTGACCGACTCAGTACTAATATGTTTAATATGTCACAGTCCATGTTATGTGTTGAGGCAGAGTGGCTTCGCCGAGTATCTCAATTGGAGGGCCACCCGTTCATTGGAGCGTAGCGTTGAAGATATTTCGAGAGAAATGGGTCATTCAAATTGCATTAAACGGCCTTCTTCTTTCTTGAAAGTTGAATCTGAACAGCTTGAATTTGGTGGCTTATGCCAAGATAATGAAACAAAACGTTATCATAGTGGTAAAATAATCTGTTAGAAGATAACATGAAGAGGTCTACGATTTACAAAAAAAATTATCTTTGAAAAAAAACGTACGTTGTCAGACAATGGGACGTCTGAAAATGACATTATATGTGCATGAATGTAAGTGGTCCAATTGTGGCTTACGTTCTATTTCCGACATACAATCTGTAGTTTAATTGAGGGGAATAATAGTTTCACCCGATCACCCGGAAGATTGTGACCAAAATCTTACTACATCTCCAGTCGCAGCTAAAGTTGAACGTGATGCGCCTCCTTTCTCTCCCTGTAGGGCCAGGTTTCCCCCGGGAAACCCGCGATTTAGTAGCTAAATATTCAGCACGGCTTATATCCTGGTCGAGATTTTTGTTTTTAATTATTCATATGGTTTATGCCCGACCTTGCATGACCCATTTAATTTTGCATACTGTAAGATAACGGCATCACGAACAATAGAAACCGCCAAAATAAAATACAGAGGATGTGACAATTTCCATCTCGCGACTGGGACCAAGACGCGACCATTGGGCACAAGTTATCCAACCTCGAGGAGGAAAGGCATGGCAGAAAAATTCGACTGCAAATAGTCCACTTGTTAACACAATCTGGAATTCACCTAACCAATATCAATAGCAAATAGATATCCCCAAATAGTACAAAACGGTTGCCAATAGCAACTAGCAAGCGACATACGGTTGAAAAGTTTAGGAACGAAAATTGGCATAAGCCGGGGTCTGAGTCATTGCGCGCGAAGCGCCCCAAATTTGGGTACTTTTCCCGGTCAACCCATAAAACAACGCACACTAGTGAAGTATGGACCATATTTTGGATTTTGTTTCAATTATGCAATGATTTCAGCACCTTAATATCACAAAACCAGGAAGCGTGTGAGTATTCTCTCACAGGTCCAGAAGTGGGGGTGGCATTTGATATGATGTCTCCCCACTTCGAACAGTGGGAGAGGGTCCCCTGCCCCCCCCCCCCCCACTCGCGAGATCGACGCCCGTGCCTGTAGTTGAAATATATCCTGCCGGTTCTGATCTCCATGTCTGAGATAGTACTTTGACTGTCAGTTTGTTTGAAGAGTCAGTGTCGTCACAATATTGTATTCCTTTGAGACAATAGGCCTACTATGATTCCCTGCCCCTTTGAATTTGTTTTAAACGTAGAGTTACACAAGCGAAATTCATATTCATTTTCAACTGAAGCCAAACTCCACCCATCGCACTGGCACACGTACTGATTGTGACGTCATGCGAACGACGGGACGGTGGCTGCACGGGACGGCAATCCTTCTTCACCAAACTGAAGTTATAGTATTTTCAGGGACGATCCTGACCTAAAGTACTACGAATCTGGCGAAAACTCTTGAGCACTTCAGGCATCACGACAAATCGTCTCGCGGTATTCACAAATCAGTGTGGCGATATGTCGTATCGAAAACGAATCGTTCTGGGGCAATTTCATCGTGGCGCCATGTGAACGTCCCCACCGCTATTTTTTGCCAGTTGCTACGACGTTGGCATGACATCATGCCGGAAAACAGAGTCAATGCCATCCCTATAGCTTTGCCTGTATATTGTCAATAGGATCAATACGATAACATTATCGATATAACCGTATGAAACAGTTTTCTTCGTTACGTTATCGCCAGGTATTGTGCGACGATATTTCGATAGTACAAACCCACTAACGAATACTGTATTTTTCTTCGTATTTTATCTACGCGCAATCCCAGATTAAATGCCATTTGTATTCAGTTGACTGGCGGTGGAGTTGACAATGATCAGACCTACCCATGTTACAAAATCTGTCATTACTGACTTGCATCATGAACGAGTTCTCAAGCGAGATGTACAACCCAAATTAGTACTGGCCCGGTTGGGGAACAAAAACCAAGGCATACAGTAGGTATTGCAAAGATACACCACAAAAAAATATGTGAAGAATACAACATTGTCGCATACTCCCTATTGACCAATGCAGTGGCGGATTCGGAGGGGCGTAACAGGCACCCCCTATTGGCAGTCACAACAAGAGCAAATACGTGCATACAATAAGACATCGACTGAGGAATACTCACTGGTTTTGGGTGGGGGTTATTTCTCCTGAAGGATGAGGCGGTCTGACCTGCGCCCCTCTATGGTAATGCTTTTTACGCCTATTGAAATCATCGTAGTACTGAGATTTGCCAAACTTGGCTTTCGATAGCAGAATGGGCATTTTTTTGTTCTTTCAGAGCTACACTACCACACAGAATGTAAACGTTGTCTCTGTAATTTCATGAAATATATTCCTGAACCGGAAATTGAAAGGAGGTGTTTATTTATTAGAGAATTTGAGAACGAAATGAGCGACGTGGGCGACTATGGACGATCACGACGGAATATACCGGTACCAGTTTTCCACTGAATCCTCGAATCAGTGCTAATAGCCTATCGTAGCACTCTCCCAGGGGGAGGGCCTTCACATGCGAACTTGCTGAGTGGTTATAGTTCCCGTAAAGTCGTCCTTGAAGAAAATCTCAAAGACACAATGTACGTTGACGCTGATATAGTGACATAAATCGTTGTTCAAATAGAAGTAAGCTACCAAATTCCGGAATATCACCGTAGAACTGCCTCGAATTATTTGTCCTTGGTTCTCCGATTTAACTCCAGCCGTAGACGAGCTAAATCGCTTCCACTCTGTAACTCAGAAACAGACGTCCGGTACCACTCTTATTGTCGCCTGCCTCGTTGAACCGTTGAATGCGTTGCTTAGCTACAGGACGCTAGAATCCCGCGAGATGCCTTTCAATTAAATTTCCCCATTGTCCCCACCGTCAGAAGTTTAGAACTGCAACACGTCCTCGATCGTCCGCTCTGCAAGTTTTCGGTAATTGTTGTGTGGCCGACGCTACATGATTGTAATTGGAAAGTAGGTAAAAGTTATGATACGGGAGTACGTAATGTATATCATATTATGCTGCAATGTAATGATTCACTTATTATTAGGCTGTTAGAACTTGGATAATTACAAGATTTGCAATGTATATGCCCAAGTTTCTCCGGACTTCATATTTCTGCCCAATTTCAGATAAAACAGAGATCCGCAACACGCACTCTGACTGACCGTGAAGACCCGAAGTCCTGCTGGGCTTCTGAGCACTCGATCAATACACTTTGCTTGCTACGAAAAATCGTTGATGGGCCGGGTCCCACTGCCGGGTACACGTCATTAGTCCGACACGTCGTCAGTCCGACGAGTCGTTAGTCCGACACGTCGTCAGTCCGACGAGTCGTTAGTCGACACGTCGTCAGTCCGACGAGTCGTTAGTCCGACACGTCGTCGTCCGAAAATACAGCACACACTAACTGTATAGGGGAACCAAAAAACGAGTCGCTAGTCCGACAAGTCGCAAGTCCGACACGTCGTCAGTCCGAAAATACAGCACGCACTAACTGTATAGGGGAACCAAAAAACGAGTCGCTAGTCCGACAAGTCGTTAGTCCGACAAGTCGTTAGTCGACACGTCGTCAGTCCGAAAATACAGCACACACTAACTGTATAGGGGAACAAAAATACGAGTCGCCAGTCCGACGAGTCATTAGTCCGACACGTCGTCAGTCCGAAAATACAGCACACACTAACTGTATAGGAGAACAAAAAAAACGTAAAACACACGCTAACTGTATAGGAGAACAAAAAACAAGTCGTTAGTCCGACACGTCGTCAGTCCGAAAATACAACACGCACTAACTGTATAGGGGAACCAAAAAACGAGTCGCTAGTCCGACAAGTCGTTAGTCCGACACGTCGTCAGTCCGAAAATACAGCACGCACTAACTGTATAGGGGAACCAAAAAACGAGTCGCTAGTCCGACAAGTCGTTAGTCCGACACGTCGTCAGTCCGAAAATACAGCACGCACTAATTGTATAGGGGAACCAAAAAACGAGTCGCTAGTCCGACAAGTCGTTAGTCGACACGTCGTCAGTCCGAAAATCATACACACTTTTTCGATTGACTTATCCAGATTCATATGCTTTGTAAGCGCACTAAGCAGTTCGTATTGAACTAACATAATTGCGTCCTGCCTCCTTCCACATCCTTAGGCTGGGATTCCTTTGTTATGTATGTGAAAATTGCACAAATTAGGTGAACTGTGCGGGGGATAGTGTTTGAATGGTTCTATTTAGTTTCAAATATAGATATGGTTTCCCCAAAAGCCCAAAATACTAAATAAAGGCAAATCAACGGTGAATGGGCGAAATAAGCACATGTACCAATGCGTATGCGATATCGTATCCCGCTATGAATTCTATTGTATCTTCCTTAAAAGCCTAGCAAACGACAATTTGCAATGGGCTGCTGACCTTATTATGGTCGTTTTCGCATAGAATTATAGTGGTTTTTTTTCTCTTCTGCACACCGTTCGTTTTCGTAAATATGTCATTCTCACATCCAGCCCGACACGCATGGAATCACTGCCTTAGTGGTTACAAAATATGCATGGCATGAGTATTTCATGTGAAGTAAAATTTAGTGTACCTCTACCACCTTTATCCAGATGCAACACCCATGCAATCATTATCAGTGAGGCATTCTGTATGTCAGGTCAATTAGAGTCCATCGAGCAATCAATCGATCAAGCCTTAATTATGTGCTCTGTGCTGTCTGACTCATCAATGATCTGATAGCCAATTCTATCCTCATCTTATGTCAAAGAAAGCGTCGTTTAGTCTATGAATCACTCACACCTTGATCACATGGACAGTGGACAGGGTTCATATAAAGAGTTGGGCACGGGGGCCGTCTTGTGCCATTCATGGTATCATGAGTTAGTGATTTCTTCATCGATCGAAAGTTCAAAAAAAGAGTAACTTCACACCTGCACTAGCTTCGCTTACTTTCGTCATATTCTATTTTGTGTCGTTTTCAACCCCCCGTAATCCCCCCCCCCCCCCGAAGACTAGGGCTAAGGATGTGCCTGCTAGCTTCAAGCGGCACGTGCACTGCTGCAAATTTGGTGACCTGAGTGTTCAACAGTTCCTATGAGTCTAACAACTTCATAAACAAATTTGTGCCTTCGGTAAATTACGAAGCAATGCTTGTTGCAATACTGCCCCGACAGGCCAACCCGGGGACATGACACCCCAATAACGGATTTCTTAAAACGCTGTAAATCAGTGTGATACCATATTAATACTATTTTTTAACAGAACACTTTTCACGTAATTGAGACATTTGCAGATCTATATTTCAAGGCTTGGAACGAGTAGGATAGACCCTCGTGAAGTGCCTTTTTTCCGGCCATCGGAAGAGTTTTGTGAGGGTCAATTTTTTCTTATACGCTCCGCACCAACCTATAGTGACGCTCCGCTTAATAGTCATCGACAAATATTCCATCCACATTTTAAAGAATGTACCTATTCTCAGGTTAGCTAACCCCCCGCCCCGAAGCC
Source organism: Sclerodactyla briareus (assembly GCA_026419785.1). NCBI lineage: Eukaryota > Metazoa > Echinodermata > Holothuroidea > Dendrochirotida > Sclerodactylidae > Sclerodactyla > Sclerodactyla briareus. The sequence continues at coordinate 41,342 of JAODTK010005609.1, read as the reverse complement.
CACCCCCTCCCAAAAATAGTCCTCTAGAACCGCGCCCTGGCCAAGGCCGTAAGCAACCGTCTGAAATTTACAACAAACTTCCAGAAATTTAACTTTCAGACGTTCCTGACGGCCCTGATCGATGTTTATTCCGTATAATTTGGGCCACCATCAGTGAACGGCGTAGGTACAAAGGAATTTTTCGTTTCACAGCCACCCCTTCTTCTCCCCTTCTCCCCTCCCCTAGCCTTGCAGACCACGGCACTTCCCGGGTCGTATGGCATTAAGCAACTTCCCTAAAATTGGCAAAAAGTGTACAGAATAATAGTTCAAGTAACATTCTTACTGAGTGCTTTATTCGATCCTTACAATGCGGGTCACCCATTGCACACTAGTTCAAGGACATTTGACATGCCTCACAAATTCCCCATATTGCCGGAAACGGTACTTACCGTGTCTTATGACAGTAATTACTAATTAGCAACTCCCCAAATGACAAACCGTTCCTGAAATGCTATCTCGCAAGCAACGGCTCTTGAAAGAAATGGTCTATGTTTATGCATTACATTCCGTGCAACCATAGGTTGACCCCGCGTAGCGTACAAGAAAAAGATCATTTTTTCCGTTTTTCCCTCTCTGAACAATGCAAGTCTGAACGTCTTGGTAGCTGCGGACAGCAAATTTCCCGTGGCGAATACACTGCTGTTGTCGCCATTCATATTTTTGTTTGTTCACTTTTATTTGACCTTTACTGACAGCTGTCATAACCATGGAATGCCTTTGAACATGTCTACCACTTGGCTATATTTGCTATCATGCCCTTCCTAGCCTGTGGCCGTGAACAGTGGAAACACACACTTCCCACACAATGAATAGCGGACATTGTTGACACTCATAGTTATAGTTGAACCACTCCACAAGTTACCATTAAACAGCATTTAGAGGGGGGAGGGCCCCAGCCCCCATTTCTAGGTCCTCACTTTAGAATTGACCGATATTAAGAACCAAATCCTGTGATGCAGGGGCTAATGTAAACTAGGCCAAGATGTGATGAAGCACAATCCTCTCCCCCTGGACAATAGGTTTTATTGTCAACTCATTTTGAGACAGACTTCTGACCGATAAAGAAACACTCTCACAGATGAGGGAGTTAATGTAAACAAACTTGTCTGGCAGTGGCGAGCTCAAAATAAAGGTGGAAATTGGGTAATTAATTGGATTTAATAAGTCTAATAAACATGCGAACACTAAATGTACTAAGGCTAGCTAGTACAAGCTTCATCCCCACCAAGTTTCAACCTGATCGCATGTATATTTAGAAGTTATGAATGAACGTGACGAAAGAAGGACGAACGAACTGACTGACGAACGAACGAACGAACATAACGAACGGACGGAGAGACATATGACTTTTTTGTTTTGTAGAGCTGCTCTCCTCTCGCCGCAGCTTAAAAAAAAAAAAACGTGAGGGCCCTCGTCCCCCATTCACCCCCTCCGTGGCGTCGCACTACTGACAGAACAGCTGTTTCCTGATGTGGATGTTGGGAAGGATACGGCGATTTACTCCGACTTATATTCCAAAATTCATTATTAGGTGTTTAGTCCGGAGTGTCCATTATCCGAAACGAACATAGGTTTTTTTTATTCTACGTACGGTATCCTTTTATTCCGAAATGAAAATGAGGCGGCGTTTATTCTGGAAGGAATTTAGGTGCTCCATTCCGAGTAAAGATAGTTGCGTTAATATTCGAGAGGGGATTTAAGTTTATTCGAATTGGCGATTTAGGTTTTTATTTCACAAAATAGTCTGGGTGTTTCATTCCTGAACGGAAATTAGGTGCGTTATCCTGTAATTGATTCAGAATAGTTTTCGGACTGACGACTCGTTTTTGAATTCCTTGACGAAGTCAAGGAATCTATCGTCACGCGTGTGTGTGTGGTTTGTTTGTGTGTGTGTGTGTGACGCCCAGCGTTGTTAAACACGATAACGTGATCAGGTCTGAGTAGTAGGCTCTACCTTGTATGTGTGTTGCCCCATGGATTATACATGAACCCTATTGTTTTTGGGGTCAGGGGTTTTCCCCCCCCCCCCCAGAGGTCTCTGAGGTCACCACGGTCAAAGTCAGAAAACCGTGTAACCACTATAAGGTCCCAGAATGTTTGGTCTGATCCAGTTGAACTCGGTGTACATCTTTCTTTAGGGGGAGTAACGGAACCCTATTGTTTTTGGTTCCAAGTCGAGGTGAATTTTGGTCGAAAATGAAAATTCGTGAAATTCAATATTTTGGCAATTTTGGCTTGTAAACCCCGATAACTCGACCCCACCCGGATGGATGAGCTCATACTTGGTACATGTGTCCCATGAGTGATTACCTGAACCCTATTGTTTTGGGTCAGGTCATAGGTCTTCTGAGGTTATCTCGTTCAAAGTCTGAAAACCTTGAAATTTATTGTGTAGCTTTCTTACCAAGGGTCAGGAACCCTATGATTTTGGTTGTGAAAGATAGGAAATTTTGTCAGACGTTTGTTTCCCACACTGAGCTTTTCCAATCTCCCATTTGTCCGTGTATCTGGCTCTGGGTTGACAGAAACGGCGAGTAATCACTAAGCCTTTGGCTTTCTGGTTTGGTTCCCCTATACAGTTTGTTTGCTGTTTTTCGGACTAGCGAGTATCGGACTAGCGACTCGTTTTTTTTTTTTTCCCCTATACAGTTAGTGTGTGCTGTATTTTCCGACTAGTATCGACGTGTCGGACTAGCGACTCATCGGACTAGCGACTCGTTTTTTTGTTCCCTTACAGTTTAGTGTGTGCTGTATTTTTCGCTACGACGTGTCGGACTAGGACTCGTCGGACTAGCGACTCGGTTTTTTGTTCCCCTTACAGTTAGTGTGTGCTGTATTTTCGGACTAGCGACGTGTCGGACTAGCGACTCGTCGGACTAGCGACTCGTTTTTTTTTGTTCCCCTATACAGTTAGTGTGTGCTGTATTTTCGGACTAGCGACGTGTCGGACTAGCGACTCGTCGGACTAGCGACTCGTTTTTTTGTTCCCCTATACAGTTAGTATGTGCTGTATTTTCGGACTAGCGACGTGTCGGACTAGCGACTCGTCGACTAGCGACTCGTTTTTTTGTTCCCCTATACAGTTAGTGTGTGCTGTATTTTCGGACTAGCGACGTGTCGGACTAGCGACTCGTCGGACTAGCGACTCGTCGGACTAGCGACTCGTTTTTTTGTTCCCATACAGTTAGTGTGTGCTGTATTTTCGGACTAGCGACGTGTCGGACTAGCGACTCGTTTTTTTGTTCCCCTATACAGTTAGTGTGTGCTGTATTTTCGGACTAGCGAGTGTCGGACTGGGGTGCACCCACCACTGCTATGTCCAGACAGACTACTCGTTGGCTCTGAATTTAACAGGCCGTCAAGCTCATTGTGTGTCAGTATCAAATATTGATGTTCATCAGTGCTGGAGTAGCTGTCTTTCACATTTATCGGGTCTGATAGGGGTCGGGTAACCTCTGTTCATTCGCGGCCTTTCTTATTTGTGCACTCTTTGCGTTATATTCTTAACGGGATATAAAACAATTGTTACAGTTTCTTTAGGTTGTTGGGCAGACTTGCTGTTTTCATTTGTCGATCAGCGTTGGCCCGTGACGATTTTCTCGTCACGTTATATTTTGTTCAGTTAGTCACAAGGATGCTACCACTGAGGTATGGAGGCCCCATACACAAAGTCTTCAGCTCATACGAGGAATTGCACGTTATTGCTTCAAACCCCAACAAGTCTATCTACCCAAATTTCCAACATGTGATTATACTCGCCCGTGGTTGCAATGGTTGGTTACTAAACGTTTCAAGTTGTTCGAGTGGGTGTGTGGATGTTAGGGGACGTATATGGTCTAGTGAGCCTACATACAATGTGGAAAGGGTAGTTTTCGCAACCTCAGAAGCATGGAGCTGGGAAAGGTTCTTGCAATAATTTTTTATCTGTGTAGAGTTTTTTCTGACAATCGAGAACCACATATGCCCAGTCATCTTACAATTTTTGTCGCATTGCTGGTCTGGGGGCAGAGCCCGCCTTTGTTAGGTATTATTTAGGGACATTGTAGGGCCTAAAAAGCCTTTTTTGCGTATTTTTCCAGAATGGTGAGGTAAAATGCATAGAATTAGCAGCCCAACGACAGGCTTGAGTAACAACAGCACCACATTCACGTTCGGAAAATTCCGATGGATTAAAGTTGGCAATAAATGTACAAGAATTATTTCAATTAGCTAATATTTGGCTCGGATTTCACTAATTAGCTTCAGAGCATATCTGTGAATTGATTCTCTGGTAGGCATGAGGATTATACTTATTTCCAGAAGGAACGTTCGATGGGGAGGACGCATATGTTTAGGCGTTCGTATGTGGACAGTAGTGAACAGTGAAATCATAACCTTCGTGCTATTCAAGCAAATATGGCATTTCAGTTGTGTTGGTTAGTGTGATCCCCTATATGACCTGTGGACTCAGGCTTACCCTGCTTACCTGCTTACAGGGGCAACTAAAGTTCAACTTTCGGTTTGCTTTTTTTACTTTAGCTATTCATCCATGACAACCCTTTAAATTGGGAAACAACACTCACCCCGAAAGCCCTTCGATCATGGAGTTATTCATGTCAATGTAGATGCAATAGAAGGCAAATGCGTTTTACTATTTGACGAGACAAAACTGTCCCCGTGCGAGCCACGCAAGCAATTGCATTTGTATGTGCAACACGTATCAGATCATACAGTTTGCGTTAGGCTAGGATTCCATGGATTCGTATGCGTATCCGGGCTTGATGTGAAAATCACATATTTACGAAAACGAGCGTTTGTTTCAGAAGAGAAAACACTGTTAGTGTAATGCAAAAAGGCATCAATTAAACAAGGCAGCAGACCATGCATATTGTCGTTGCTTGGCTTTTTGAAGAAGATATTCCATAGAATTCATTCGCGATTATAAGCAGCGCATACGCAATGGTACCTGTGCTTATTCGCCTATTCGGGGTTGATTTGCCTTCTTTTATGAATTTTTGGCTTCTGTGGAACCAATATCTATCTCTGCAAACTAAATACAACATATTCAAACACTACCCCCGCTCAGTTCACGTAAATTAGCGATTTTTGCACTTACGCATACGCATCTATGGAATCCCAGCCTACTCTAATTTGCTGCGGAGAAAAATTATAGGTAGAGCAACATGTACGTGGAAAGTGCCTGTATGTGTGCATGTGGTATCAACGCAAGGAGTACAATCGCCTTCCATCATGGGTGTGGGGGATATATATTGTTCTTCTCCAGATTCTATATAGCAGCGTTAATCGAGTATTGGAGCGTTATCGTTCGATTGCCGGGGCTAGCCTTTGACACATAAAATACAATAAATAAATACTCTGGAATTACAATATCGGTAACTAGTGTAACATAGGTTGCGCGTGTGTGTGTGCGGGCGTGCGTGTATGTGTGTGTGTGTGTGCGTGGCGTGTGCGTGTGTGTGTGTAACGCCATATCTGTAATCTGGGTCGAACATGCCTGGTCATATCAAGTGCCAGCCCAATGGTGTGTTCCTCATTCTGGGTACCTGAACATTAGAGATTATATTGTCAGTATGGAGTCAATTTTTGGGGGAAATTGAAAACTTGTGAAATAGTATTTCAGGTACTTCCAGTTTGTTGTATAGCAAAAATCACACATTCCCAGTCCCTCGATTTCGAAGAAATATTAAAGGGGCAATGTCGTCCGGTAGCAGGCTGGGCGAACAAGCGAACGGTCTTTTTTTTTTTTTTTTGACGCATGACCGTCAAACGGAAAACTGCTTCAGTGGCAGTTCATTATCATGACTATGTAAATGTCAGTACCATGATTCTGTCGAGCGGTATTTTTGCTTTAGTAACGTGCAATTGGAGTTCCCATTTTCACTGGGGTTGCTTCGTTGACTGTTAATGCACACAGGGCAGAATGAGTTTGAAATCCCCAATTTGGGGGTTCAGTGTTAGGTGTACATGAACTACGGGTACGTTTTTCTATATATGAACTTTTCGGACAATCTGCATCTTCGGCCTTCGAGAGTGTTAGTTTGGACTTCTAAGACCAATGGGCTACGTCCATTATTCCCCCTTTGTTTTGTAGACGATGATTCTCTCTCTCATGATTCGGCTATTGTCTGTATCGATACCACGCCTCCTCACAACTAGTGACTCAATCCTTCGTTATTGGAATAAACTGATGGAGATGTTTCTGCACTACCCTGGGTGGTATGTTCGCTCACGAACTACCCCACAACTGCCAGCCAATGTCATCGGTGCCTAATTCACGTTACTTTACAAATCCCATTTTACACGTGGGTAGTGGAGACATTCGAGGAGACAGCCTTGTTCATAACACCGCGGGAAATGCCCATTATGATCTTATCCGAAGCTCTATAACCGACTGAGCTAAACTACTATAGTTCTACTCGGTCTCGGGGTTCCATAATATTTTAATACTTTTCGCTGCCTACTCAACCTCGCCTATTTCCGAAACCATTCAGTCTATTCAGCACTCCGGTAATAGACGTTCCCGGTGAAATGTCGCATTCCGCACACATACACTATGCTGGGATTACATCGAGCGGATGCCGCTGCGGTATAAATGGTAAGAATAAAAATAAAAATTATGATAGAGTATGCTTAGAAATAGATAACTATATGCTGATTCATAAATATATGGAGGCAGTAGCTCATGCAATATAGACGCTATTGGCCCTCGAGAGGAAAAAATATTCCTGGTATCTATTTGCGATAATGCGTCAATGTCGCATTATTCACGTGATTCTTTTACATTTTCTCGTTGTTTTCTTTTTCCCAGTTTTTCGATTATTTTTTCGTGTTTATGGAACCGATTTGTACACTGCACACCAATTTGCAACTACAACGCATCTAGACTTCCAGTCTTCCCATCCCCAACCCCATTGGCATTCCTGTCTGAGCCTTTTAGACTCTCTGGTTCATCATTGCACGGCAATTGGCAACAATTTATCGACGAACGTTTTTTCTCTCTCCTTATGGTAATCGCCACTTCATTCTTAATATTTGGCGGGGAATCGCTCGGGAGGTAGGATTGTTCATTAAGTTATTCCCATCACCACAAAGTTTATTCTCTCCGATTCCCGATAATAGCGTGTTTGACTGAAGGAGGAACAATTGAGAAATCGAAGATTTATAGAACTGAGGTCTGTCTTTTATTCGCCTTCTAGCACTGTGGCGTTGAAAGGATAAGTAAAATGAGATTTATTGGCTACTTCTGTACCCAACGTTTCATTATAATAGTCCTGTCGAAAAGCGACAAAATTTGAACGTTCAGAATTAAAATCGAGGCATACTGTGGAAATTCCGAGCGAAAAATCGTTTTCTAGAAGTAGGTTTCATGCTCAAGTTTTCAAGTTTATTTTTTACACTCCTGTTGAAGACTTTATCGAAGATGAACCCAAAAAAAAAAAAAAAAAACAAAAAAAAAAAAAAAAAAAAAAAAAAAAAAAAAAAAAAAAAAAAAAAAAAAAAAAAAAAAAAAAAAAAAAAAAAAAAAAAAAAAAAAAAAAAAAAAAAAAAAAAAAAAAAAAAATCGATGCTTATTTGGTTTATTTCAATTTCCACTATGTCACTTCTTTTCACATTGGTATAATATGAGGATTCAATTAACCTGATTTAATTCCAGACGCAACTTAGTGCCTCCAACCAAGAAATTCTGATTGCTATGAAAAAAAAGTGGACAATATAACATAACACAAACAGAACTTTGTCGTTCTGTTTATACTTTATTGAAGCATAACTGGTACGAGACACACTGCATGTGGGCTGGGTGAGTTGCAATCTTATAAATGACAACGACTCTGGAGTGTGAGGACTGAAACGTAGCATTGCGTTATGAAGGTTACACTCAGGGCGTAAATACCAATTTTGCAAGAGGGGCGTGAACTTTTGGACCGAAGGATGTTTTGTCCTGAGACCACTTTTTTGATTGACTATTTTGGAATTTTCCCACAGGTAATTTTTTCGGCGACCGTGGTGACGTTCACACGAGGAGGTGGGGGGGGGGGTGGACAATATTTCCGTAGGTGGCTTCCGTACAACGGTCTTTTTGTACAGTTTTTCATGGCATTCTTCGTCCACGAACATCCAACTTCGTGGGTTTATTCTGGTTCCTTAAAATCGGCTTTGGCAGACACCCCCCATATTTACCCCCTGGTTACACTTTACCTGTTTATAGTCACCATCGGGAGGCCGTCGATGGTGAATTTTTCTTCTTTCCCCAGTTGTTTCTGAGGATGAGAGCACCCCATATATTGCGACGGCCCGTTTTGTTTATCTTTGTGGTATCCCGTGCTTCCTATTATCGACTTTATGCCTCCAGAGTTCCAAAAGTCCTAATGTCGCTAACTTTTACAGCAAAATGAAATAATTGAGTTCCAATCAGATCAATATTGGGTTCAATGGTTATAATACCGTTTTTTTTATGCTTGATGGTAATGGTTACTGCTGCTACTAGCTGCTGCTCCTCTACTACTGTCATCCCCGCTACTGCTGTTACTGCTACTACTGCTGCTACTATTTCACTTCTACTGCTGCTACTGTTGCTACTGCTACTGCTGCAACTATTGCTGCTACTGCTGCTTCTATTACTGGCTACTGCTACTCTATTACTGCTACTGCTACTGCTCTTACTGTCTACTGCTGCCTCTACTGCTGGCTACTAGCTGCTGTTACTGCTGCTTACTGCTGCTACTGCTACTACTGCTGCTACTACTGCTGCTACTTCTGCTACTACTAATAGCTGCTACTGCTGCTACTGCTGCTGTTTTGCTGCTTGCTATACTGTTGTTGCTACTACTGCTGCTGCGCTGCTGCTGTTATTGCTACTATTACTACGCGCGGCTATACCACTGATGCTGCTACGCTGCGACTACTATTATCCTGGTGATAACGAGAACATTCCGCGCGGCATCGCAGCCATTGAGCCCATAAAGCCAAAAGCTTAGTGATTCCTTGACTCTTTTAGTGACGACCTATAACCAGACACACGGGCATGGGAGAGTTGTCAGCCTCATTAAGGCAAATAACGTCTGACGATTTCCCATTATCCCAACCAACAATGGGGTTTCCCTGGTACTCTTGATAAGAAAGCTACACACAAATTTTCAAGGTTTCAGACTTTGAACTTGGTGACCTCATATGCATGAGACATGACCCCAAAACAGCATGTTTAATGTACGCATCATGGGAACCACACATACCGCTTATGAGCTTCATCCATCCAAGGGTGGGGTTGAGTTATCGTGTTTACAAGGTTTTTCCCACTTAATGACCTCTGGTGACCTTAGATTACATCTGAAACCTGATCCCAAAACACAAGGGTTCATGTACTCATCATAATGAACACACATACCAAGTATGAGCTCCATCCATCCAGGGGTGTCGAGTTACGAGTTACAAAGTTTCATTTTTCAGACTTTGACGCTCTGGTGCCTTAGAATGACCTCTGACCTGATCCCAAAACAAAAGGTTCATGTACTCTCATAATGAACACACATACCAAGTATGAGCTCCATCCATCCAGGGGTGTCGAGTTACGAGTTACAAAGTTTCATTTTTCAGACTTTGACCTCTGTGTGACCTCAGATATCTCTACCTAACCACCAGCAATAAGGTTATTGTACTCACAATGGGGAACACACTTACCAAGTATAAAGCTCCATCCATCCAGATGGGGTCGCGTTTATCGTGTTTGACAAGCCAAAATTTGCCCAAATATTGACTTTTCACACATATTTTGGCTATTTTTGACCCACTTCACTCCGACCTGTACCTAAAACAATAGGGTTTTCTGTACTCCCCATGAAAAGAGTTACACACCACATTTCAACACCCCGATCAGACTCCGTCTGCACTATCATGTTTACAAGGTTTTCCAGACTTTGACCTCTGGTGACTCAGATTACCTCGACCCAAAGCATTAGGTTTCATGTACTCTCATCAAGGGGAACTCACACATACCAAATATGAGCTTCCACCCTCCAGGTGGGTCGAGTTATCGTTTTTACAGCGGCGCCACAATACATACACACATACCCCCCATACGCACATCACACCTGCACACATACAACAGACGCCTGGCATGACTTCATAGATTCCTTTGACTTCGTCGAAGAATCAAAAATCGCTACATGAATCGCCAATCGCTCCCACCCGCGGCCGCGCCTATATCCCCCGCCCCGCGTCCGCCTCGTGGAAACGACTCCGTTGTAAATTAATGATGAGGCGTTTTTTCCTTCCGCCCGCTGCCCGCGTCCAGCGCCCTCCTCGTGGAAATACAGCTAATTGATATTTTCAGATTGACTGGACAAAGCACTTGTTTATAAAGTAGGTACCGAATTCCAATTGTTTCCTCGTCTTCTCCAACACCTCCATTGGAAATAGAGGAACCAAAAAACTGAACAATTTCTACACTTCTGTGAGACACGATTTACTTTTGGACTTCCACCACGTATATATATAACTCAATTTGATGATTTAACAACGGTATTAGCAAGAACCCAACGGATATAAGGACATAATAAGGAGATACAGTCGAATGGACATTGACTCCATTCTCTGTCAGGAGGCAGGCTGTTTGCTGTCTCCAATTAAACAAAGCGCTTGGCTACCAGAAAGTACTTGACAATCCCGTTCACCTTCATTTCAAACAAAGAACCGCTAACAGCACAGTATGCAATAAAACGCAATGGATGAGGGAAGGGGGAACGGGGGTCTGGTCGACGCTGATCTCGCGTCTAATAGATATGAAAACTGAGCCAGCCTAGGCTAAGGCTGGGGCGGGGGCTGCATAGCTACCTACCTACATTGTGTTGTGGTCTAAGCACTCCCTCATTTGACGACATGCAGAAAGTCAGCATAAGGTGATAATTTTCCGACAGGCCCTATAAGACTATATATACTGTCAAATTTTGACCTTCTCAACGAACGATCGATACAGTCATAAACCACTACTCCGTCATATTCAGGCACACGTTCAATGTAAATATCCGTTTCGCACTAGGACACGCAAAATATAACAAGGTGGTGCAAATTATGCTTAAGATTGATATAACAAACGACTACGGGCCCAGTAACAAGACGCGGTACCGAGATATTTGTCTTGCGGAGGGGGGGGGGGGGGGGGGGGGGCGGGTGTGAGGCCGGAACCCAAGGGAAGTTGGCGCCCTCATATATGGCCTATGCCTCCTATTGGCGATAAGGTACAATTTAATGGGCCCAAGGCACATGCTGGCTGCATATATCCTAAATAACAGCTTGCAAAACTTCTACTGCCTACAAAAAAAATTGGTGGTACCATTTTTTCCGATCCCCTTGGGCATGTTTTTTTTTTTTTTTGGGGGGGGTCTGACCCCCCGTGGGTACGCCACTGCCCCGTACCAGCAATTAGGTCTCCAATAACCCAAGTGACATTCAACAATCTTAATACAATGTGAAAATAAAAAATCCTTGAACATTAAAAAAATGGAGGCTAGTTAAAGTGCCGAGTCATTACTTCAATAGACATTATCCTCCCGCAACCCACATGAGAATGGACGTGGCCGTTGCTACTTTCTCTTCTGTTGCAGCAGAAACGACAGTATTATTATTATTATTATTATTACTATTCTTATTATTATTATTATTACAGTACAAAATCACATTGCCACTATAGAATGTAAGGTACATAATTGCACAACAGCAATACCTATAGGAACGTGTGCGAACGTTTTCGTGCCCATTCAAATTGCACACGGTTCCTGTGTCGTCCTGGAACTGCTTCACCTCATTCTCTGGTGCTAGTCGGGATTTCTAGCACGGGCACCGGGGGTCTCTCCAACTCTTCCATATCGGGGACATGTTTTACAATTTTCTTCCCTTTTCCCTCCGAACCCCATACTTTATTGTACGATTTGAACTCAGACCCTCCGCCCCTCCCGACTAGTCCCGGTCCTTCCCAATTCCTCCTACACATTCCGTGCACTGGGGGGGGGGGGGGAGGGGGGGGGGTGGTTCGGGGGGCCGACTAGTTGACTATTTTACACACACAGCTGCGGGTGGGACGCAATCGTCGGCAGCGACCGAGAATTACCTGGGGGCTGGAGCAATTATTGTGTGCGTTCAACTAACTGCACTACCCCCAGCTGCGCGACAGCCCTTTGCCTTTCGAGAAAACAAACACGCCTCGCTTGGGGTAGTAGTTTTCTCTGACTGTATATCATCTATATCTCACTCCTATATCGCCCACCTTCACAGGAAACGGCCAACTTCTTTCGTCAACATTTTTAGTTGAAGAAAAAATATGCGATTGCTAATTCCACTCGTTCCTTTGCCTCTTTTCCGCACAAATATTGGAAGGGGAACCCTGTTCACTACGCTCTGTCATCTGGTCTGCCACCAAAGCCAGTGAGTGTTTTCACATTGGACTGAACATCAAAAGCTTCCATTCCCCTTTTTTAACGTTCAATATGATTTTTCACTGGTTTGTTTTGATTTATTTATCAACAATAATTTTCATATTTAACAGGTCCCTATGGCTCGCAGTGGCTAATATCGCTTTATTGCCTCGTTCGGGTAGCGTAGATGTTCAAAGGCCGGATAATGATTTGTGTTGTCGCGGTAATCCTTCAGGGCGTGTGAAACTGATACCACCCTATTCTGGGCAAATGAGAACAAGTGGTATTCACAACTAGCTCCTGTGCACCCTCTTTACTGGGGGTGGATAATGGGAAGGAGTAATGAACACAATAACGATCAATATGCTCATATCCACTATTGCTGGGGTGACCATGATTGTGCTATGATTATCTCTGACAAGCATACACATGTCGGGTCCGGTATTTTGGAATGAATGGTAATGTGTAGCGTCAGTTTTGGGTATCGGGGGTGCTCTTCCTAGCGTCAAAGAGCGTACCGTACCGGACATTCCTGTGATCGGGTAAAATCTGTCAAGCGCTTCGAGAACGTCTACGACTTTGGGAATCCGCTTTAAACATGCTGGATATTATTATTCTCCATTATATCCAACTTGATTTTCTCCATAGTTGAACCAGTGTGTAAACGTAATTTACTATAGTAACCTCTAGTTTTGGTGGTTCAGGGATTATTTGTTCAAGATGAATTAGGATCACTTCCACTTCGAAATAGCCTGATTGAAATGGGGTACGAGATGTTTCCTCCTCCGACGGATTTAGTTGATTGATCTGATTGATCTGTGGTTAACAGGCGGGAATCCAGGGGGGGGGGGCGCCCCCGGCGGCGCGCCCCCCCTAAAAAATCTCGAGAGGATGTTTTTTTTTTTGCCGGCCTGAGCGTTGAGTTAAAGTTGACACAATCCCCCTCTGCTATCTGTCCCACAGTCATAAGAAGCACCACGATGCGGATGGTTTATTGTTAGGTATTCTTGCTCCTCCCAAGCTATCGCGTACTAGGCACGGCAAACTCTACTATTAGTTACGACGGACCGAGCGCGCTGGTCCAGGGCTATAAAATGATTTGCGGACGACATTGTGGTATTTCCCATGCACGTTAGATTGGCAACGGGCGGAAAACAAACCTCTCTTGATGATGAAGAACCTTTCCGTCGGCAGATTTGTATGTTAGCCATGGGCCGTAACAGATGGGGGACGGGGGGACATGCCCACCCCCCCATTTCAGAAGTGTGGGGATATCATTCGTCCCCCCCCCCACTTTTCCTTCTCCGGACCGTAATAAAAGTATGGCACATGCCCGATTTTGTATCACTTCTAACACGTCACATCCTAACTGATTCAATTTTTGTTTTAACAAAACAAAAACCCGTGTTGGAAATTGTCTTAACTCCAATAATTCCAGGTGTGGACCCCGGTGAATATCCTCTTCTTTTTTTTCTTCTTCTTTCATTCTACTGTGATCATCCAATTAAGGACATTCTTCCACCCACCTATATACATTTTATACATTTTCCTCCGCCACTGATCTTCAATGTGATCGTGGCCATGAACACCGGTGATAGTGTCCAGACATTAACGAGGCAGGTGTGAGAAATTCCTGCTCCCGGACCGCCATTTAACGTCCCCAGCCGACGGACGTGAGTGCAGCTTTACTCGTGGCAGCCAATTTTCTACACGAGAAAGATGCGGGGTGGAAATTGGTATCTTTGCGACACCAAAGTTTTAACCAGGGACCTTTGGCATAGCAGGCGGGCACTTCTAATGTCTAAATACCGTTTCCTGCCATCTACCGCTGACCCGACTAGGGCCGAATTGAAGGATTACCCATGTTTCATACTGAATTCTCGAATTTTAAATTGAATAGCCAAAAGTGCATAACTCGTTTTGCGCGCAATGTCGTTTTTATCCAAGCGTTGTCGGCTAATATGCGATTAATGCTCCGAATCATTTTCTTTCACTCGAAATTTCAGAAACCTTGGGGGAGACTGCCCCCCCAATTTTTCTGAGATGAAAAATTGGTGGAAAATCTGGGATGGAAAAAAAAAGCACAAGTGAAAAAATGCGTTACTTTTGTAGACTTTTTCGATGGAGTGCCCGTAAAACCGCCAAATTTCCTCGCGCTCCGCGCGCGCTTCCAGTTCCCGGTGACTGACTTGTAAAATAAATTTCGGGTTAAAAATTCTCTGCTCCCTAATGGAATGTCCCGTACGCCTATGGCCTTTTCCCTTCGATCCACCATGGCCGTTCGGTAGACCCTGTCCCCGCAAACAAGCCAGAGTAGAAAAGGAATTAACAAAAATACCATGTATGATATTCGGTAATCATCTTAGTATGCACATGACAACTTTTGGGTGTGTCTTTACTCAATCACACATGTAGAACGGGCCGTTGCTATTGACCTGGCAAGTGCCATTTCCGTCTACTGGAGGGTACTGAGAAACTGATATTTTCTTGGTCCGATATCGCGCCGACCGATGTGGCGTTCACTAGAATGGTCAGTTGCATTCCGATGTGTCCCCCCTCCCCCCCACTTTGCAAAACGGATTGATGCCCCTGTTTGAAGCGACATTGTTTTGTCGTCACGCGTGGGTAAATTCCCCACTAGATCCTTCAGTCGTAAATACTACTGTGTGAAGACGAATATTTGATTTAAACGGTTTATAATTTGGCCATGTTCTCATACGGATTTTATACCGGTTGCATACGCGCACATGGGATTGGTCTGTCTGTACTCGAAATCTGTTCCATGCCTGGTCAAAATATTGTTTCTATAAGGTGCCACAATCATTTTTACTTACCGGTACCATGGGGATTGATAGACAAACGTACATTGCATGTTGGTGGGATCGTGTTATCGTATTCTCTCATACACCAAAATTGAAAAATATAACTTTTTTCACAACTTTGTTCTCTAAGAATTGCCCTCATTCTCCATCACAAGGATCCTGTCCACTCAGTAGGAAAAGTTTCATCTTGATCAGGCGTTTCGGGAAAGCTTCTGTTCCTGGGCTAATCCGATGTTGTCGAGAAATACACTCACAATCTTTTCCAAAATGCCCCATTTACGCACACCAGACATTATAGTTCGTGTACCCCCCTCCAGGAAGCTCGACACGTCAATTGATCCCTGACTCTGGGCAATTGATGCTGTGCTCCTCGTTGTGTGCAAGTGGTAAACCTCTCGTGATCTCAGATGAGGCTAGCTTCAATTTATTCAAAACAATTGTTCATTTCACTCACACTATTGGCGATTATGAAGAGGTCCATTCCATACGCGCATTGTAACATCTTTTTGAAAGACTTGTCCCTCAACGGCACTAAGCATGTGTATATTGGGATCACTAACTTGCAAAATGTCACTATACTAACGTTGAAGTGTTTAAATACAGGACTAGTCTTAATGGACCACCAGGTGTTCCTCCAAAATCCCATGAAACAATCATTTCAATAATTTTTGGTTATGCTTTTGTCAACAAATACACGAGAAATGCCGTTTCGGCCATCTGGGAGGTCTCTCAGACCAAAATTTTTTCTGGGCCGCTGCCGCGCTTAATGGTCAACCCATGATAATTCATTATGCCTTGACCCCACAACACATCCTGACCTCGGCACCCCCACGTCCCCCTACTAAAAATGCTCTGCTACGCCACGATCAGAATAAGTGCGTTCATCACATTAACAGTTCAGTCATCGGGGAATTCAGCGCCCCCCTCCCCATTGGGAGCTTCGCGCCTCTGCCTGCGCACCCACATCTTCATCCCAATAATATTAAATGTTGAATAATTTTTGGCGCCCCCTATAACCGAAAAATCCTGGATCCGCCCCTGGTTAACATCACTGATATACATTGATTTAAGAAATTTGAAGTCAATAGTTGTCTAGATTGTCAGTTCCGGCCATTCTGTGGAAAACCGCAAGGCAAAATTGACTAAAGACGCCATATAGGATTTCACATTCAAATCAGATGGTCACGACGGGGGCCACTCATCACGGGGGCGCGCCAGAAAATGATGACCAAAAATACTGCTAAAAAACAATTTAAAAAAAGATGCCCTTTCAGTATTGAAGCTTCCTGGAAGAATCCCAGGGTCCTGTAGTTGGAATTCCAAACAAAAATCTTTGATACCTATCGAGGGGTCCTCGGATTTTGAACGTCAATGTCATCGGGGTAATTGTGACGATTTCTCTGTTATCTGCAGGTCACATAGACAAAACACATCCCCACAGATTGGTTTTCAATGATCATGATAGTTTTGGGCGTATATAATTTATTGACCTATTGTACTTAAAATGTTGTGTTAACTATAGCACCCCTATCCCAGTGTTTTGGAAAGAAATTACACAATCATTGTGGTAGAATCTCATAAACTGTGTCTTTTTTACCAACCTTTACACAACCTGGATGTGGTGCTAGTTACACATTGATGTGTACATTCTATACCACATCTCAAAGTGTACATGTCGACTGTTCGGACGTGGTCAGGCACTGTCGTTCCAACTTTGTATTCCCGCGGGACAGTACTTTGTCTTCCTCGTTCATATTGAATAGTGTATTATTTCATATAACGTTATGGCTACACAATGGACTCGACATTCAATCTGAACTCTAACCCAACGCAACTACGTGACGTAGTGCAAGGACACCGACTGGATTGCGCAAGATGACAACCACCTTAAAACATTTTGCATTATCACCTAAAAGACAATGCATGCTTGTATATGGTATAGAAGATATATCGTAGGGAATAGAATACTATATCAGACTATATGTCCAAACCCGATCAATACGATGTTGCCCCCCCTTTGGTGACGTTTTGGCCTCCAAAATTTGGTTATTAGGCAGGACACCAGAAAAAAATCCCAAATGCGCATAACGCAAGACGTCATAGTTAAACACCACAAACAGGTATGTTATGTATTCCATTGTTTCACTGTAAGTTACTGAACATTACGCATACGTTATCTGTTATCTTTTTTCCACCTAAGTAACCATCAACACCTACCAACCCACTACAACAATCCTCGCTCATAGACTAATTATTTTTCATGGTGAAATTAATGTTTGCATTGAATTGAGAACCAAGAATGTCCGCAGGATGTATGACGTCATTATCATTGCACGATTGGGCTTGATTTTCGATCTACGAAAGTTTACCATGCATAAAATCCAAAGGCCTTAACTCTGTAACAGAAAGAAAGTCGGATGAATGTCGGGATTGGTTTAATTGTATTAGTTTTCCTCCGTCTGTTATGTCTGTATAATTTCCGGCATTTGTCCCCCAAAATGCTGCCATCAAAGCATATCTGGGAGTAATTTCAATGATTTTTCGATATCACTGAACATACATACATACATACATACATACATACATACATACATACATACATACATACATACATACATACATACATACTACATACATACATACATACATACATACTACAGGTACGCCGTTCGAAGCTCCTAAGGGGTACATCAAAGGTACGTGTTTTTCGCTAAGGGGGACCGGCGCCCCATCGCGCCTGCGGCGACGCCTGCATCACTTGCGCTCCCGATGGCGGTTGGCCAACCCAGTGCGCAGGCGGGGCGTGGCGGCCCGGCTCTTTATAAGAGACTTTTCGCGGAAGCCTACTGCTAAGGTTCGATGTTCACGTGCGCCCGAGAGGAGGTCGAGGCTGCCATCTCGCCTTACGCGCTAAGGTAGTCGTCGTGCGTACATACGTACATACGTACAGATAGACAATCTATCTTTATCTGTCTGTCAAGTTACGGAAGGAAATGTGCCATTGCCACTCTCGTTCCGGACGGCAGTAAGACAGTCAGTCTAACATGTTAACAAACTAACCTACAATCTATACTAGCTATCTTGCAACATATAAGTTCAATCATAACTGACTAACTGCTTATGATATTGATACCATGCAGAAAACCTAATCCATGATAAATATCGTAGCCTATAGGGGCAACAATAGCGATTTCGGCCCAGCAGTCAAAACTTGTTGAAATTTTTTAGCCGTTGCCGATAATGTTCCATTAATTAGTTACTCCTTGAGAAATACTCAAAACATTATAATAAATCGTGGCCTGCAAGGCACCGTACTTACATCTTGCGGGTGCGGTTTATTGCTTCGCCCAGTTTGGATACATGGCCTGTCAGGACCCCCACTGATAGGGTCTCGCTGCCATAACCTACGTAACCGTCACAGGATAATATCTCTCCTAAATTGATAGACAGGTCCTGTCGAAGGGATATCGTGTTTCGATATTGCAGAAAAACATTCAGAGGCAATCCTGGAAAGTGTTTGGGTATATATTTGTCCCTCCTCCAAACATGAGAGTAATAGCCACCCCTTTGGAATCAACTGCCTATCGATACCACGAAAGCACCAATGACTGCGTCCCGTGTTAACGCTGTTTGCCCCTAGTAACTAGAACAAAAATAACAACAGATAAGACGTTGGTTACCTAACCGAACGAAAAGTTCAAAGTCCGATCGACGAGGTGTAAAAGATATAAAGTAACATACGCGTGTTCAAACCCATTCAGACGCACAGACAACCATTCGTACGACCCGTCGCGTACTCTGTTGATCGCAAATGTTCGCCTCCCTCTTCACTTTTTCCAGACTTGAATTCAATATAACGACACATGAGACGAGGGAAAAATTGATTTACTCCACTGTTATAAGTAATGGATGCTCATAGTATTTTTCCTATTTTTCCTGTAGAGTCAGATTTTCAACGCGTGTTTCCAATTGTAGCCTCGTGTTAGATACTGTAGATATACACTGACTCGCTCATCGGGCAATTTTGGCGAACTACCTGAACTAGCGGTTTAGATCAAATAACCGAGTCCGCTCCCAAGTGTTCGCAAATTTATACTACGAAACTCATGGTGCGAAGCAACAATTTATGGCCCCCCCCGTCCAAGTCCGTGTCTTTAATCGTTCCAGGCTCTGTGGAAAGATGAAGGGAATGCCCTCGAAGTGAATTCTGAATCGGAGTCGGGTATAACTAGAATTGGATGAATTCGAGAACTTCCTCCATTCCGGCTGACGGCCGAGCTGACCAGAAGGACACATCGTTGAAGTATTGCCTGGTTAATCAATTTAATACCAATATCGGGGTCACTGTTCATATCAACGTTTATAATGTGTTGTCTTGGTAGCTTTTAGGGCGTGTATTTTTATAGGACGTACTACCAACTATAATAGCGGAAGGTAAAGATTTCACTAGCACAATATCGAAGGTGTTCAAAATATATAAGGGGGGAAGTAAACACCAAAATATGAAACAGGCTCGTGTAAAATCAATGGATTACTGTACCGAAGATAGGATGATCAGGCTATAATCCCATATAATGATTTCCCGTTTGATTAGACATGATACTCATTACGATCATCCAGCCGAATACAATCCTTTTTTTAATAGACTTTTGGCCGCTGTTAGCCACTTGATGTTGAGAATGTTTACTATGTATACACTCTCTTATTTACACTTTGAAAAAATCCTCAACTTTTTTAGGCAGATTTGGGTTCGTTTAGAGATTTCCTCCATATCATATGTTGCATTTGAAAAAAATCAAATTTCGTTCATAATAATAATATAATAATAATAATATAATAATATATAATAATAATAATATAATAAAAATAAGAAATAATAAGAAATAATAATAAGAAAATAAATTCACTCAGGATTTTCTTATCTAGAAAAACGAAATTATTAAAAGAAGCTTTTAAATTATTGACTGAATGACCAACGGTTAGATATCACTGATCCCCCGGTTCTATTTTAAATGAGCCGAAAAAATTCTATCAACTTTAATTCTCGTCTCGTAGCAACATTCCATGTTATGTTAGCTTTACTCTTTACGCCAACTTCTAAATCCATGATTAGCGAAGAGTTGCGAGAATCATGCGAGGTTATTTTGAGTGAAAATGAGTGCTGATCAGCGTTACAGAATATGAAATCTGGCAAGGTTCCTGTAGTGACGGGGTGGCCCAGTTGAGTTGTATGAAGTATTTTTTGGCCAGAATTAAACATTTCGTTTTGTTATTTCGCTTGAAATGCCGGTTATGTTTGGAAAGAGTCCCCAGGAGCAGGGCAGGAGTATTATTTACTTTACTTCCAAGGAAGGGAAAAACCCTAAGTATATTACAATTGGAGGCCAATATCCCTGATGAATGTTTTGACGCAAACTAGCTGTCCCTGCAATGCTTTGGCCCAGAGATTAGATTATTGCCAGGAATTATTCATTCTGACCAAACGGGATTCCTTAAAACCAGATAATCTAGTGAAGAATATCCGACTCATTCTAATAACCATACAATATGCAAATATCATCACATAACCGGGTTATATTCTGTGCATTGATTGCGGAAAGTCCTTGATAGTGTGAACTGGGCTGGGCTCCTTCCATCTGTATTGTATTCTGTTAATTTTGGTGATGACGTCACTCGCTGGTTAAGGCGCTCTACTATAGCTCCGCCTGTGTTTGAACACGGTGTGTCTTCTGGCTTTTTTCTGATTGAAAAGGGCTGCGGCAAGGCTGCCCCCTGATCCCATATTTATTTTGTAATTGTTTGGCAGAAATTCAGCCAATAAAATAGCGTAACGATCGTATTTTCAGGTTACCTTTGAAGATTTACCATAAAACTATCATGTATGCAGATGACACGGAAGTTTTTCTGTGGACTAATGATGCCGCACAATCGTTAAAAAGGGTTTTCGAATTTTTGGAGATTTTAGGTGTTCTGCCGCTTGAAGTCAATTTTAATAAATTCAAGTCTATTGCATTGGGTTTCACTCTCTGCTTTTACAACTACCCTTCTCGGTATAACTATCTATTTCCGCGTGCCTCTATCAGGGCCCTCGGTGTCACATTTACAAATGATAGATGATCTTTTTTTCCTTAAATTATCTACCAAAGTTATCTCGACTAAAGGCCCTTTTGAATATGTGTCTGCCGAGCCTTACCCTATCGCCGGTAAAATTACTATAGGACAAGTTTGCTTGTCACAACTGTGTTCCTATTTTTCATATTACCTAATCCCCAAATCCTTTTAAGGGAACAAATAGCTTGCTGTTAATTTATTTTTGAATGGGACAGGGAATCAAGATTTAAAAGATGTATTTTAACACATCACAAATCGAGGGGGCCTTAGATGGTGATGTGTTTTTGATTAAAGTGTAACAAAATTGACTGGTTTAAGAGGTACACGCATCATAACTGAAGGGAATTGGGAAGTCTTTTTGACTACTTTTTGAAGTGTAGGCAACAATTTATATTCGCTGTAAATTCAAGGGGAAGATCTACCTTACGAAAATTTAAATGATTTATTTTAATTGCTGTTTGCATGGAGTGATTTCTTACTTTTGAGAGCCACTGCAAATACTACTGCATCAGATTATCTGGAACATAGTCGTATCAAGATCAAGGGACACGTAATCTGGTATAATAAGTGCTACCTTCATATCCTTTATGTTAGGGCTTTGTTTTAACGGAGGCTGCAGCCACTCCAGTATGATAATGAGCTTTTGTCTAAATTCCACTGTCTCAAATTTTCCATTCATCAATTTAAACGGCTTACTACACCCGGCCCGAATTCCAGTTGCCTGCGACCGTCCAGGCCTCTTATGGGAGCACCCACTCATCCTGTCTAGCCAACAGAATTCTTGCTCGGTTGGTAAATAAAATAAAATCTGTCGTTACCTTAAAAATTCATTAACCGTGATATCACAAAGCGCGCTGCTGTGAAAAATGGTAATATTTTACAAGCGGAAGTCTCGATTGGTCCAAGATTTTTGGGTCATGTACTAGTAATAATAGACACTAAAAGGTTCGTTTCTTCCAGTACAAAGTTCTCCATATGATTATTCCTACAACCCTTTTCTCAGTGAAATAAACGTGTTAAGCAACCCCCGTTTCGCCTTTTTGCTTTGAATCAGAGAAACACTAGACTCCACTTATTTTGGATTTCGGGAAGTAGGTGATTATGCTGGGACAGACTTTTTTTCTTTCTGAGCTCTTTAGGTCAAAAGTTAATGTTAATTTTGAAAAGATTTGGTTTTCGGATACTACGAGAACGAGATGCATTGGTATAGCATTGGTATATTCTATGTGAATTTTTATATTTTTTACTTTTAAATTACAAAGCAATTCCAACTTATGAAACGCTTGAATATAAACTTAAGTTCTTTCCTATATGTGGAAGTGCATATTTTAAAGAAAAACAAAAGTGCCTTGACCTCCAGAGATTGAGGAACTCTCATTCAATACTAATATGTAGATTTCATTTACACTCCATTAACCAGTTTAACG
Source organism: Sclerodactyla briareus (assembly GCA_026419785.1). Classification (NCBI taxonomy): domain Eukaryota; kingdom Metazoa; phylum Echinodermata; class Holothuroidea; order Dendrochirotida; family Sclerodactylidae; genus Sclerodactyla; species Sclerodactyla briareus. The sequence continues at coordinate 18,536 of JAODTK010005609.1, read as the reverse complement.
TACAACGGTTGATGTATATTACTGTTATAAATTTGTAATGGTTTGTATGTATGCCCCATATTCAATCTAGGAGAAAGGCAAAAAAGGCGAAAAAAATAATATAATAATTCACTCTGTTCAGATAATTACTGTGTTAGAGATTTACCTAACGGGGCGCCTCGGTCTAACTTTGATGGAGCTAGACTATTGAGGTGATTTGAATTCAGGTTTTTAAAAATCGTTCATGGATTAAGGGCCTTTCCTTTCACTACCGGTATTCTTTGCGTTTCCATTGTTACCACCAATAGGGGCCACTGCTCCGTGACAAAGCTGTAGATTGGACATTCGTAAGTATTACTTCTCGCGGCAGGTAACAATGAGTGGAATAGCCTCCCTGAAGAGTGTTTGTCTAAGATTGTGAATGCGGTCAAGAACAGTCGCGATGTATTGTTCAAGAATTGTGGGGCGCTTGGGATTTTGGTAATAACACTCTAAACAAACAGTCCAATTACTGGATGGTCGGACTTTGATATGGTGCACCTCGTGCACAAAAGTTTAGTTGGTCGTGCAGGCTTTCTCATATACTGTTAGGAGGATCAGTACACCACATTCAATCAATTATGAGTCATTTATGATGTTACCAGTCCCATTATTGAATTTAACTTGAGTTCGTTATACATTTCCTCATAAGTTTGAGCCGCGAGGCTCCTTCCCATCCGTGAAAAAGTATTGTCAGTATTCTGGAAGTTAACAGTGATAGTCCCTTTCCCTTTTTCTCATTGGATGATTATGCCCCTTTGCCTTAAAAAAACAGTCCGCAGTCGAACGTCTTGATAGCTGCGGACGGCGACATTCCTGTGGCGAATATGTTCTTCACGAATCCCGTTTGTTGTTTGTTCACTTTAAAATTGACCTTTCCTGACAGCTGTCATAACCTTGGAATGGCTTGGAACATGTCTACCACTTTCCTGTATTGCTATCAGTGCCCAAAAAAAGTACCAACTAACTCATTCCTAGGCCTGTATATTAGCTATATTACTCAAACAACTTAATTGTTTTCCCACACACTCCTATGCTGTAAGCAGGAAAGTGGAAATCCCCATTCCCTATATTGGTCGGTGCGAGCCATGCCACCCCTTCAGTCTGACCGACACATTAAAAAGTCCCCCCCCAATACCAGTAGCGAGGCCTGCAGCTCGGGGGAATAGTAAACAACCCTCCCCATCTCCCTGTATTCCACCACCTCAGTGCTGACAGACAATTTAAACAGTCCCCCCAATACCAAAGCGAGGCCTGCAGCACGAGGATAATGTAACCAACCCACTCTCACAGACGAGTTCAATGGAAAGCTGTGGGTAGCCATTGAGGTAATTATTGGATTTAATCAAAATCTAATCACACTAATGGCAAACAAAATGTAACTCGCCTACCAGTGGCATTCCTTCATCCCCCCACCAAGTTTCAACCATGACATGTACTGATCGCATGTGACTGTTCAGTTACGAATGAACGTGACGACAAACGGACGACGGCCGAACGACGACTAACTAACGTACTGAACGAACGGGGAGACATGATAACTTGTAAAGCTGCTTACCCGCCGCTGAAAACACAGAAAGGAGAGGGGTGTTTCAGAAGTTCAAAACAGGAGAGAGCATCAATGTATGCGGGGTATCCCATCGCGAAGACAGAGTACCGATTCTGCGGAAAAAAGTGAAAAACTGTTTGGCACTTCTTCCCTCGTTAATATTTGTTATTTCCTATAGTATGAGGTGAGGTTTTCTTCGAGCCTCAAGTCTCTGTTTTCTTTTTTTCTGGATATTACTGCCACTGCTTGACGGGCTTTTTTTTAAGCTCTTCTTCTCTCACCCCTCTCTCTCCTCCCTCCCTCTCTTCTTTTTTTTTTTTAAATATGTTTTTCCCAGGCTCAATAATACTCCCTCATAATTTGGCCCTCTTTTTTTGGGGTCGTTTACCTTCAGCATGAGAGTGTGTAGGTTTCAATGTCGCTAGAACAGAGAATAGGCTAGAAGGGTAAAAAGACCAGGGAGAGGGAAGGCCCAAACAATATCTGCCGCACTCAGGTGCCACATAGGACTATTCCCCCACCCTAGTCGGGACAAAGCGAGAACCTGGAATGCCGTAGAGTTGGAGAAGGGTAGACTAATTCATAAAATATACCCTGCTTTGATAAGTTAGGGGATCCACTGATCGGGTTTGTTTACAAAGTGCAAGAAATTTTTCGTCTTGTTTGGACTGAAGGGCGCGAGAGGCAGCAGTAACGTGTTTATTTTTCCCTGAGATTAGAGAAGAGGGACTATTTTTGTATTAAGAGTTTTAAGTAACACATTGGTCGGTAGGTGTATGGACATGGAAGTTTCTTTCAAGCTGACAAGCCGAATGTTTGGACCAAGATTGGGATAGGAAGTCCCGGTGAATTTGAGAAGAGTTTTTTTTTTTTCATTTTTATTTATTGGGATTAAATTCGATTCTTCATTTGGCAAAAGGAACAGAGGAAGACAACTTGTTACATTTGCCACGTCCTGAAGAGGGACCCTGACTGAGGGCACTAGAAAACTTGCTGGCTAACTGCGGACCGGGAAGAATGGAGGACTTATGCTACAGCTCCGCGCCGTTGACCTATCCAGTTGCGAGTGATTTCCCTCTTGGAGGCTCCAGATTTTTATAATTCCATATCAGTTGTTTTGAACATTGCTTCAAGCAATGTGGAGATTATGGTTAACTCGCTAAATGACCACATCATCATCGCTCTGGCTGAGTACGTGAACAGATGGTAAGGGGGGGGGGTGAACAGATGGGAAGGGGGGGGGGGGGTGGGTAGATAGTTTTACGGTACATGAATATGAATAAAGAGTGGAAAATTGAACATTGTTTTGGGGCGGTGTTCCCCGCCGAGAGTGTAATAACATGGTGGACAGTGCCGTTATTGCTATAGATATTTTGCGCTCGCTGAGAAAAAAGGAGCTCAAAGCTTCGACGCGTCGAAAAGAGGGCGATAGCAATTCACTTAATTTAATACTTTATTTCATTCTAGTACCTGATAGTTGGACCTTACGCTCCGACTTCTCCAAATGATCTCGATCTCTATAATATTATCTTGAAAAAAAAAAAAAGGAATTCTCGCACACTCTGCCTAGGCAGGGAGAAGGCAATTTGAGGCAAGAAGTTATATTGGGATTATTCAAGTCTTTCTCAGGGTTTCTGAATGAGAATGTTTCTTCCCCTAATTTCCGAAGTGGGGGAAATCCCAATTCGCAGTAAGTTGTTGAAAGTTCAATTACCATATAGCCTCAGTTAGGTTACCAGGGATGCTTTTGAGCATTGTATGGCATCCCCTCAAAGCCGGGGAAGAACTATGTATATTTAACTTTGAGAAGCGCGATGTTCCAGTGGCCGTACGCACGTGGGGGGGGGCACATGATCATACATTTTAAACAAAACACCAACCGAGTTTTTACGCAGTTCATTAGAAGTTTTTGCAGCTGTTATTTATCAAATATTGCAGCAGCCTTTGTCTAGGGCCATACCCTATCCGGCTACCTATTTGCTATTAGGGGGGGGGGAGGCCCGTTATGAGGGCGCCCTTCCCCACGAGTTCCCCCCCCCCGCCCCTTCAGGACGAATCTCTTGTGCGCCACTGTCGCCGTTAGTCTGTGAATCGTTGTACATAGAGTCAGGGACAAAGTGTGTATGGTTGAAAAGAACTCGTCATTTTCTGGCGTTCGAAGCAGCGTAGAGGGAGTTCCAGTTTGGAATCTTGTGAAACATCCTCAAAGGTATGATAGGATTGTAGACTTTCTGGGGGGGGTGGCCAAGCTATATCATTCGTAGAAGAACTTCCTTCGTCTTAGCTGCGTTAGTATTATACGGAGAAAGACTCTAAAAAGTTTTGCTAGTCTCACTCAGTCTTCTTTTTGTTTTTGGACAGTCCTCTATTTGTTCACTGGGATACCATGTTGTCTTCGTAGCGGTATCTCTAGAAGGGATGTAGGCCTCTAATTTTCTCCTAGCTTTGAAGGAGTAAGATAAATTCATTGTGGGACAATCCCTTCCGTGGGAGTGACGGATTTCGTAAATTTGTCCCCCTTATTTTGCGTCGTGCGAATCTCCATTTGTCGATTTTGAGTTATATCCTGGCGCATAATTTGGGGCGTAGAATCCATGGTGTGGATCCCGAAGTCTATAGGCCTTTGGTTGTTACATAATTCCATTTGTTTTTGTTTTTTCGAGGGGGGAAACGCGCATAGTGACGAATAGAACGTATACGTCAAGATGCGAGTAAGAGTCAATGCAACTTAGCGCATTTGTTTCTCAGGGGGAAAAATCTCCTCGCGTATATATTGACAAATTGTGCCGCACGTGTGACGAATCTGTTAAAACATAGTCTTTCCCTGTTTCGCGTACGTGACAAATGTAGATTCGTCGATACCCAGCATAGACAATTGCACGACTATTATCATAGTAGTGGAAAACATGGAAAACATTTCGAGCAGGACGAATGTATGACGAAACCTGTTTCTTACGTCGGCTCCCGGTACTTTCATTAGCGTATTTGGGTAGCGAATGGTTTTTTGAACCATAATGGAATGTTTAAACTTTTGATTTCATCGCCAACAAGCATTAGCGCAACTATACCCTTCCGTCCATAGTGGACCCCACACGTGAGAAAAGTATGATTAATTCACATTCGGTACAAGCAGGGGCGGCGCCAGAGTTTTACGATAGGGGGCAAATTTGGCATGGGCGTCTGACATGGGGGAGGGGTTCTAAGGGGGAGGGGGGGTCCCGATTTGAGTCATTACTACTGCTTAGATGCAAAAGGGTTGCCACAGTGATACACTTTGTAAACTAAGTGCTATCTACGTCAACGAGTTGAGACAAAAATCTAATATTTCTGCGAAAAAAATAAAATGCCATGGACAAGTTTTTCCATGGCAGGTCATATTGTATTCGATACAATGACAAAAAATAGGACCGAGTGAAAAATGGACTACGTTTGTTTTTTACCAAGGGCAGCAGGCTTACGTTTTAGAAAAAAATGCAGTAGGTATGTGAAAGATGTGGTAAATAAATAAAAGCCCCAAAATCACCCGTTGGTAGTTAATTTTTCTGTAATTCCACATAGAATCACTAGTAGGAAATTCCAATGGCGAAATCATCGGCAGGGGTCGGAGTGATCACGCCACAGCCACGTGGTCAAAGTAGGGCCGGAAGGCGCTGCGAAAGTTTTCAAGTTAACATTGAGTCCTTGCACTTAATATACAACGGTGGCTCCATAATGACCACAGTGTTCTCAAAACAGTAAAATACCGTACATTGCAAAACGCATATTACAGCAACAGTTCGAGTCTCAATCGGAGTCCCGATGAGAACGAATAGAAATTGACCCAAGAGTTGGATAACGCCATTTGACACTTGCCCCAACCCCCGACGAAGCGAAAGCGTGTGCATTAAAAAATCATTCTGTCGAGTTTTATTTCTCGGCCGAAGGGTGGGGGGGGCAGGTCCCCCTCCCTCCCCCCCCCCCACCTGGGCGCCGCCCCTGTGTACAAGCATTTCAGAACTAGCCTAATGTGGAAAAAATATACGAATTCCGATTTCTCGAAACCACTTTCGCAATATTCGTTCACTGGGGAGGGGTCGACCCCTTTCCCCCTCCATATTGTCTGGACCAAACATTCAGTCATTCACCCTAAGACTGAAAATGCAAAAAACATTTCGAAACGGAGTAATGCACAAAATTGCTTCTGAGGAGATCTTGAAGTGGACTTCCCCCAAATAAAAGGGAGGGGTATCCTCACTTTTGACCCCGTGTACTGAGACGAAAGTGCGAAAGGCAATGCACAGCAATCATATGGGGAGGATGTTAGGTTGGCTATATTTTACCATGGGCCAGCCTTTTCCCATGGTAGAGCATGTGGAACGTAGTACAGTGCAACCGTACCGTACACCAGGAAATGTTGGTACAATACCACCTTCAGTTGTGCTATTTGCTATATTGCTGTCAAATTGCGCCAATGGCCAAGTGAAAATGTGAATTTCCCGAGAATACTAAACACAGGGGGGAAATCCGTAAAACCAATTTCCAAACTGAGCGGATGCAATAGGTGTGCTACAATGATCGAATCACATCTAGGCGACCTGGAATGCACATGTTTTCAAAGAGGAGATGGGACACCTTAGTAGGTTGCCATTGAAAGTTGCATAAATATAAGCCGGGACAACCTATTGTTGTTGGTACTCGGTGATGAATGAAAGATCATCAAGGGCGCGGGATACGTTAAAATTCGGAAAAACTCGCGAGCTGAATATTTACGAGGTTCGGAAGGGGGTAACGATATTGTAAACCAGGCTTCCCCCAATTAAACTCCCGTTGGTTGTTTTACTCCTCAATGTATCTTTTTGTTCCAACTAACAGGCCTCTTTCTCTTGTTGAAAGATACTATATTGCTTCCCTACTCCAAGGCGCAGCCACTAGTGGGTTCCGGGGGTCTGCCCCAACTTTGGGAAGGCCTCCGTACATAATGATTTTTTCACACACAATGTGTTTCCCATCACTGCTTCGGACCCCCCACCCAAATTGCTCTTGACCCCCCCCCCCCCCAACTTCAGACAGTGGTTGCGCCCTTGCCCTACTCTAATTATTTTGCGGATGATCATGCTCAACGGCAGTAGAAATCCTCATTTCCAGTGAATCTGTTGTACCACCGTGACGACCGAAAACCAAACTCCGCACCTGACACCCGGCCATCGATTTGGTTTCCCACTCGACTAACCATCTGATCGTGATTACAGCACGTGACAAATCACCTTGCCACGATGCATCACTTGATCAACCATCTGACCATTATACGGTTGACTGGTCACTGAATCGAACCTCCTTTGGAGTGGAGACGTCAAAGTCGGGTGCTTTCAAACGCAGGGTTATTTATTCCCAGATCTGCAACATGTCTTCATTCTCATTGGTTGTAGTTCTAATTGGCTTTTCTGTGCCAATGATGGGGGCGTCCGGTGCTAAGAGAGTCCTAGGATTTCGGAAGCCCTTAAATGTGCAGAGTCGCCGAGTTTGGAGGCATAATTTGAACATCCTCCAGGCAGTTGGGGTGAACAGCATTGAGAGACTCTGGCAACAGGAAGACAAACCACGGCAGAGATGCCAGCTACGCTAGCCATAAAGGAGAAGGCGAGACCAGGGATTCTTGTATCCTGAAAAGAAAATAGTTGATGATTGATTATTTGATTGATTGATTGGTTGTTTGATTTTACAGCTTACCAATACTTCCATGGCATGCTATGCACATACTACAGGTTTTAGAAGTCATAGAAATAAGTAAACGATTGTGAACCACTTTTGCCGGACGCTAACGAAGAGTTTGTGGTTTCGAGAACTGACTGTGTGTGAATGGCGTTTCCACAAAAACTGGAACGAGAAATAGTCCCGCTATTTGTTCGTGAGTAGTTCATAACAGTGGACCGCTTGGTACATCAGTTCAAGTTTCGTTAGGATAGCATTGGGTCCTGCAGTCATCTCGATTGGTATTTCATCTAGGCTATACACACACACGATAATCTCGAATGACAATCGAGGTTCAGGCTAATGATGGAATATGAAGAAATGTAATTACTGTTAATCACGGCGGGTGTCCTTTCTCAAATATAATTCCGAGCTCCCCTCCCGAAAAAACACTCCTCAAATTTATCTGTTATTCAAATTTTGTGACCAAAACAAAGCTTCGCATACATTCACACTCATGCACACACACACCCACACACGCACAGGCACACACACACGGATATAACTGCGTACATTTTAATGAGAATATGTAATAGTAATTATAGTGATATTAGTAATATTAATAGTGAACAGGTTGAACATAATTATACAGCGTCTCTGAAGTAAAAGAGTGGAGGATGACGCGTATGTAAGCGACATCTCACCCAGTATAGAAGTAGTGGCGATAGTATACTTCCGAGTCGACCAAATAGTTGTACCATTCCAGTCCCGATATTCCTATTAGAAAAGCGATATACAGAATGTATATTTTTCTACTCAGGTTTCATCATTCAGGAACTACTGCGCACGGCGCAATAGACTAAACCTGGTCCTGACCTAAGAATATAATGAAGATATATGCATACACGTGACGGCACATGGACGGGATAAACACTACAGAACAATGATGATTAGTGCGATTAGGTTTCAAAAACATAAACGAGGTTTGTACCAACTTCAAATTTATCGATTCATTGATCAAACTGATTGTTGACAATGTCTACTAAAGGAGTACCGATTACGTTTCTTGGATATCCAACAAACTTAAGAAGTCCTATAATTTAAGCAATTAGATACATTGAATGACCTCCATTATACCCTAATCTATGTAACATTTTATTTTATTCCACCCTCCCAAGTTTCATGACTATGCGAACAAACTTTGTAATTTCGCTCAAATATGCAAAATAACCACTGAATGAACCCTAGTGACCTCGAATCCATGTTACCAAAAAAATGGTACTACAGGTGGACCCTATCAACCAGAACATCCAACAACCTTTGAAGATTTCGCATAATTATGCATAGTATACACATTGAATGACCTCCAGTGACCTTAGATCTTCGTTGAATTCTCGGGACTAAATGTATCATTTATAGAGTGTCCGTAAAAATCCGACAATTCCGCATGTATTATGCGAATAACTGAAATTAGACAGTTCAGTAGTAATAAGTTGACACTGCAATCTAACCAGGTCTAATCTACCTTAGACCCCGTACCGGATTGCAAGCCGTGATTCTGCATGAGTCACATACGGTTCGTCCGTAATCTTGCTAACGCGGTGCCTGACAAACTTACATAGAATAGGCTAATTATCTTATTTGATCAGTGACTCTCGTACCTAAAATCTAATCAGATCGTGTTCCACCCAACCCCGATACTGCATACACTAACTCGTCAAAGTCAGTCCTACTGTTTCGAAGAAATCTGCTAACGAGAAAGTATAACATACACACACGCGCGCGCGTTACACACACACACACACACACACACACACACACACACACACACACACACGCACACGAGCGCGCACGGCCACAGACCGACACCCGCACGTCAAAGTGATCGCTAAGTTTCTTTCCTGATCGTTGTCGAGCTTACAAAACTATAGCGAAGCGTAAGCTTGGCTCTGTCTCTTTTCAGATCTACCTGAATCGAGGTCGTGAATAGATCAGAGGAGAGAAGCAGCAAGGCCGTAAAAGCAAAGGTGACGAAAAACCTCCCGAAGAACGCACATGGATGAATTCCACTGAAAAGAACGACAAACGAAAGAAAATAGCCTGTTTTGTTCAGTTATAATAGCTTTTTTCAATCATTACCTGATCAAGCGTTTTACATTTGGGAACGCAATATCTTGGATTTAGTTTTTGAGTAGGATCCGGATTCAGTGGACAATTGCGGAAGATTAGTAAAGTTTTGTGCAATGACCATGGATTTGTAGCTTTTTTATTGATTTTTTCCGTAATATCGCTCAGAGAATTAAATTTCTGGGTTCCCTAGTACCGTTTACTTGGCCTGATTTGTGATCGGGTTTGAATGCTGTGAACTCATGGAGTGTTTTTCTTGAGAAAGTCTATGAATCATGAAAGAAGCATTTCTTTGAAAAAAAGCGTCGAAATGAGTACAAGAAGCGTGTTGGCGGAATGACATGGTATGTCTTTCTGACAAGAAAGCGACAATTTTGGCCGCTCTTGTTGTTCTCTGGCTCCCGTGTCACATCTGGACTCAGGTCAAAAGCGCAACAGAATTAATCAAACAGTTAGTTTCTGGTGCCAAACTCAATTTGAAGGGCAGATTAAAGACAATCCTCGGCGTTTTTCACTTATGTATAGTGTAGCAGAAAGTCAGACAGCGTTGGTTCATTGCTAAACCCAGTGCAAGATCACGATCAGCGACAGGCAGGATATGTCTAGGGTTCTTAACAATTATCCTCTTCGGTTTTCAATATGACCGATCTGGTAATACCTCACCAGGAGTACTCCGTGCCGGTATGGCATCCTATTTCTCGAAAGATAAGTTGTCAATCGAGAACGTCCAAAGGAGGGCTATCAGATAGATTAAGTGTCTGCGAGATTTGCGGTATAGGGAAAGATTCAAGAGTTCTGTTAGACTATGGAGCTAATGCGAAATCGAGGTTATTTGAATCGGGTTTTCGAAGTGTACATAGTTCGATGGCTTTCTTCGACTACTACTTGGTTTCAATGTTAGCACTTATAGGGGTCATTCGTTCTCAAGCTCGTGGAAAACGGTGCAGGTGAGATATTCAGGAGTATTTTTCTCCCAAGGAGTGATTAATGAGGGGAACAGCCTCCCTGAAGATGTTGTGGTGTAAGAGTGTTAATGCCTTCAACTACAGTCTTGATGTTCTTCAGGAATCGTGGGCGCGTTCTTTAGGTTCCATTTTCCCTTTTTTGGGGGGGTTGTTGTGGTTCAGGGTCATTCATGAGGAGTCTTCCTTGAGCTAGATCTGATTCAATTGTATTGTTTGTTACTGACTCTGACTTTTTTACCCACGCCTATATTACTTGCTGATCCTCACACACAATACAAACAGGTTTTTAGGCTATATATACACCAGAAGGAGGGGGGGGGGTTCTGGGCCATGTACGTCAGGGCACTTTTTTTCCGCATTTCAACGGGAGCCGATGGTACGATTGACTTCTTAGCCATCCTCTTCCTTCCCCCGTCTCCCCGCACATTTCCGACGAGTGAGAATTTTGTCAGCTTGTCGGATTTTTTTGGTTGTCCATTTCCGAAAATCACCCGTCTCTTCAGCGATACCAATTCATCCCATGTCCACAAACATCTTTGATACGTTCCGGGGGACTTTGTATAGATTTGTGCAGGTAGTATGTAATTTTCGCGTCAGGGGAGTTCGAATGAATGTTCGGCACACTGTTCGCGCACCGCGTCAAACTACCATGTACCCTATGCCTTTGCCCCCTTGTCTATCATCTCATTCCTGTAGCCGTGGAAAGGCCTATTAACATGACTATCGGACGGTTTGGTGGCCTATGTACTTACGCGATCCTGCTGTAAGATTGTCATCCCGATCAATACCAGACAGCTTAAAATGAGCATCAGTGTACGGGTATAATATTCCACTAATCTGTGAATAAAAAAAGGAGTCTCAATCATCGATATCTATCCATTCAAAATGCTCGCTGGCACGGTCCCCCACTTCGCACAAGAGGGTAGTGACATACACGGCGAGAACGGGAATGGCGGGAGACGCGGTAAGTGCACATCACCACTATTGTAATAACTGATACTGGCTCAAAACGACAAAAATCGGTACAGGAAGACAGGTCTGGTGACATTTCATTAGATTCTGGTGTCTTAATGACCTAACAATACTCTGTTTTTTTTTACCAGGCTTTTTCTGATAACCATATTGATGACCATAAATCCTGTAAAAACAATCAAGATCATGTTTTAAGCAATTTTCCATGGAAAATTACCGGCATCTATCTATCTATATCTTACAAGCGAAGCGATAGATCAATAGTTTTCGATCGATCGATCGAAACGGTTGCTACGGCGGAATGGAGGATGGGCTCAGTTATGAAGATTGTGATCGTTGTACCTTTGAGTAACCATAGCGGTATTATTCTCGCCTGCAGCTCAAACATCCCACTGATGAAGAAACTCAGTAAGTACGCCGTCCAGCTTCCGGTACTCAGAGCGAATCCAAATGACAAGGGACGAAACAAAACCGTTGGGGCTATAACATGATACAATTATTTTTATTGCAATTATTTAAAAAACCAAACAAAAAAACCCAACGATGTTGCCTGCATTCTACATCTTTTTCCTTTTTCACTTGGTTTCCGATTCTATTCCTGTAAATCTTTACCGTAGAATTGCAGAAGAGTTGACAGGAATTACTTGTACGTTGAATTGCTAGTAACTGTGAAACTGTGAAATATATAGAAAATGAGCTCCCTGTAGAATTCGCAGTGAATCACTGTTATTATATCCCCCCGCACACTGTAAGTGTTTCGGGGATATTATGGTTTTGGCCGTGGCCCCGCCGGTCTCCGCCGCCGGCCGGCCACCGCCAGGGCCGCCGCCGGGCCGCTGCCGCCGGAAACTTTAGGCTTGGCGCTCTCATTCTATTAACACCTCTTGATATCCGATGACCCAACTTGGTACACATGTCCTTACTGATTAAATCTCGATAAGTTCGAAAATGGGCTATATCGCGATATTTGTTGCCCTCTATTGTGCAGGTTTGTTCGCAAAAGGTTTCAAGTTCGTGCGATGGTTACACGGAACGTGTGTTTGTGGTAGTTGTTGGGGAGCCGAAAACTCGCGACATTTCAAGGCATCCGAGGTCAAGTTTTGCATTTCTTTGGTCCAGTAGCCTAATTCTAGGCATAATGCTATGTGTATTTCAAACTTCATTGGATTTTTCATGAGACTTGGTGAATAGGGCCAACTATAAGTGCAGATGAATTTTCCCAATGTGCCCGAGGTCCCTGGATGTCATCTTCATGACTATTTGCATATAGTTCGTTGGCCCACTTAGCTATTAGCAATTTCTAACTTTGTTTGATTCTCACGAAACTTGGTGAAAGGACCTTCTAACAGTCCCGATACTTTATCAATTGCGTTGAACCACTGAAAGGTCATTATGTGTTTAATTTTACATAGTTGTTTACCATAATTAAAATAATTAATGCAATTATTTCTCACCTTTTAATTAGTATTTGACGAAACTTTGTGAATAGGACCTACTACCGAGTCCCCTGATACATTTATCAAAAAGCATCAAGATCACTGAGGGTAAATTTGCGTGACTAATTTGCATATTAGTTGTCCTGTCAGTCAAATGATGAGTTTAATACTTTTTTTTTTCGCAATAACATTGACTTTCAATTTGGGGGGAATGCAATATGCTCTATGAGTGGATGCATCTCATGGAGTGTAACAATTTTTATAAGAGCCGCCATGTCATTGAAGGTCTTAATAAGTAGGTCCCTTAGTGCAAAAACTGATTTGAGGTACTTTTTTCGGCAAGTAGCACTGGGTGTGTTCTCAGAATGCAAAATGCTCATAGACGTGGATGTATCACATGGAGTGTAACAATTCTCATAATATCTGTCATATCATTAAAGGTCAGTCGGGTTCACTTAGGGGTCAAAAACTGTTTTCGGGCTATAATCGGAGAATTGAATATTTGCGAAGGCTGGATGGTCACCATTGTGATATAATTGTTGACCTGCATGTAGTTGTGACCTCTGACCTGAATTTGACCTCTGTCGGGTTGTCATGTGGGTGAAGGTCGAATCTTGATAAATGTGCTTATTTTATTTAAGGAGTTACGGGCAAAAAAAGTAGAAACTGGTTATTTTTTGATTGTGATAGAGCTTTGTGGTGCTTTATGAAGAGAAACAACTCGGTTCGTCGACACTTACTTTTGGTAGTTTTACAAGGGTCACATCAATTTTATTATAACCTTTTTTCGCAATAACCATTGGACTGTTCATTGGAATGCAATATCTTCTAGGAGTGGATGCATCACTGGAGTGTCAACAATTTTCAATAAACCTCCACTGTCATTGAAGTCATTAAAGTCCTTAGGGTCAAAACTGATTTGAGTACTTTTCGCAATAGCATGGGGTGTTCATCAGAATGCACAATGCTCCTGGAAGTGGAAGTCTCACATGGAGAGTAACAATTCCTCATAAAAATGGTCATATCATTAAAGGTCCGTCGGAGTCAATTAGGGGTCAAAAACTGTTTTTTTGCGATAATTCGGAAAATTTAATATCTGCGGAGGCTGGTTGGTTCACCATTGTGAATATAATTGTTGACCTCAGTGGTGTGACCTCTGAACCTGAATTGATCTCTGTCGGGTGGTCATGTGGTGAAGGTCGAATCTTGAATCAATGTGCTTATTTAAGGAGTTACGGGCAAAAAATAGAAGCTGGTTTATTGTTGGATATGTGATTGATCCTTTGTGCTTTATGAGAGAAACAACTCCCGCTTTCGATCGACACTTCTTTTGGTAGTTCCCAGGGGTCAAAGTTCAATTTTATACCTTTTTCGCATAACATTGGACATGTTCATGGGAATGGCAATATGCTTCTAGATTGGATGCATCATATGGAGTGTAAAAGTTTTCATAAAAACCGCCAACGGCATGAAGGTTCATTAAAGGTCCTTAGGGGTCAAACCGAATTTGAGTACTTTTTCTTCGGCATAGCACGGTGTGTTCATCAGAATGCAAAATGCTCCTAGGAGTGGTGTATCAGACATGGAAGTAACAATTTTCATACAACTTCATATCATTTAAGGGCATTCGAGTCGCTTAGGGGTTCAAAAACTTTTTTGGCTATATCGGAGAATTGAATATCTGCGAAAGCTGGATGGTTAACCATTGTGGTATAATTGTTGACCTGCATGTGTGTGACATCGACCTGAATTTGACCTCTGTCGGTGGCCATGTGGTTAAAGGTCGAATCTTGAATAAATTGCTTATTTAAGGAGTTACTGGCAAAAAATAGAAACTGGTTTCTTTTGGATATGTGATATAGCCTTGTGTGCTTTATGGAGGGAAACAACTCCCCCGGCTTCGATTGGACACTTTACTTTGGTAGTTACAAAAGGGGTCAAAGTTCAATTTTTATACCTTTTTTCCTTCGCAATAACATTGGACATTTTTTCCTTGGATGCAATATCTTCTAAGTGGATGCATCCATGGAGTGTAACAATTTTCATAAAAACCGCCATGTCTGTTAAGGTCATTAAGTCACTTAGGGGTCCAAAAAAACGGATTTAGTACGTTTTCGGCAATAGCACCTGGTGTGTTCATCAGAATGCAAAATGCTCCTGGGAGTGGATTTATCACATGGAGTAACACTTCTGCATAAAAACTGTGTCATATCATTACAGGTCCTTCGAGGTCACTTAGGGGTCAAAAACTGTTTTTTGGCTATAAGGAAATTGAATATCTGCGTGGCTGGATGGTTTCACCTTTGTGATATAATTGTTGACCTGCATGTTTGTGACGTCTGACCTGAATTTTACCTATGTCGGGTGGCCATGTGGTTAAGGGTCGACTCTTTGTAAATTTCTTCTTTAAGGGACGCACCTTGTCCCGGGGCTTGTATGGGTGCCTCCTACAATTAACAAGTGCATTATGGAATGACCATTTACCTGTAACGTTCGCTTCCCAAGTCTATAAATAGCTTCTTCCACCGAATATTGTCCGGTTCATGTTCCTCAATTTCTTGAATAGGTAAGAGATTCGGTGATAATACGTCTGGCTGTTACCCCTCCCGACATTTCTATTTTCTAAGTAATCTACGGTAAAATTTGTCCGTGAAACTTTTTGACTGTGAATGTGACTTAACGTTTCCCTGTATAATCTAAACGTAAATTACTGGCAACTCATTTTACAGTAATTACTGACACTCTGCTGCAATTCTGCAGTAACCTGTTTACGGTGTACAACCAGTTTGAGTTCAGAATGACCAGGGCCGTAGCGAGCGGGGGTGTGGGGGTGTCACACCCCCCCCCCCCCCCCCAATACTTTCGTGCCGTCGCAAATTTTCGGTCTGTCGGTAAAAAGAAGAAAGGGAAAGAAAAGAAGAGTAAAGAGAGAGGAGTAGAAGAAGAGGAAAGGATGAAAAGAAGAAAGAGTGAAAGAGGCGGAAAGGGAAGTAAGGGAGTGAAGGGGAAGACAGGGAATGGACAGAGGAATAGAAAGAAAATAAACGTAAGCCAAGACTTTTAATCGGGTATTTCGAACTTTGTGACCATTCAGCTCGGCCATAGATTGGCACGCCCGGCGACATATATTGTAACGGCCCTCCCGTCGGTGTAATTGGGATGGAATTGACCGGTATTCGGCATTCGGCAAAAGGGGTATAAAGGCGTTAGCGTGTTGACATTTTTATTTTCCATGAGAATGACAGTTCTTTGAAAGTTTTTTGTTTCTGGTCCTATTTTCCAGAATACATGCATAAAATAAAGCTTTGCTGAAAACAATTAAGAAAGATTCCCAAATTCCACAGATGAAGCAATGAAACAGCCGGTTTTAGGCGGGAATCATCGAGCGGCAGAGCTAGAGTACAAGGGCAGGATAGAGGGCACCCCCCCCCCTCAGTGTTTTTAGAAAATTCAGGCAGGAAATTACCGCAACTTTGGGCACGAATAAGTTAAAATCTGGTTAGAGGTACCCTAATGCACAAGTGGAAAGAGAAGTACCGTACTAATGCCGGAACTTGCCGATCCATTGCACCATTGAAAGTGTCAAATTTTTGCGCCGTTCGCGCGCAGTGTGGTGTTTACGTCTGCTTCATATACTCCCGAGCTGCAGTAACAATCGGGCATTGTTTAGGATTCGGGCACAAATTTTCGGCGTTCACAAATTGAAATGGTCCCGCGTACTTGATGGAGCGGGTCGAGTAATTACTAATTCGCCCATTTTATACTGAAAAGATATTGCACACAATTCATCTGAGGACTTTCAATAGTCAAAATTTTCCAAATGGAAGGGGGCACCCCCTCCCCTTAACCCCTCCCCCATATCAGTCCCCATTGCCAGACCGTCCGGCAAAAAACTAACCGCTGACACCCCCCCAATCACCAACCCTTCGTGCTACGCCCCTGAGATGACATCACAACACCAAGAAGCTCGTCACAGTTGTGTTCGGATTATAATACGAACGGTTTTGATATTGTCACGTTTTCATATAGTGCATAAATAATTTACCCCGAGGCCCATCGCTCTGACGAAACATCACCCCTGATCATTGGTAACATGATGAAGAAGGTGCACGTCCGCTCCATTTCTCCATCCGTTACCTCGACGAGGTCTCCATTTAGTAAAATAGTTAGAGGACATGTATAGATTATATACCCTCATGCGACAGTAGGTGGACTCGAATCCCAAACGGTCCCCCACAGATTGCCGCCACGCCACCACATTCGCATGCCAACCCGCTCTCAAACGCTCTCTACTTCATCGATGTAAAACAAAATACATATAGACGACATGCCTACATATTGTCAATCTCCCATCGAGGAGCGCGAGATATTGCGACAGTTCTCATTCCGCCAGTATTCACTGTTCGCTGGTCGCCATAGGCAATGGTATGGTGTGTTAGAGCTTCCAATGAGTACATTATGGCGGATACCCAAGAATGCTGGGTGGTCCAGCAACCCTCGCCATAATCGCCTTCCATACACATGCTGGAAAGTGTTGGAGTTAGTGTACACCCGGGGCCTTATACCCCTCAGCTGAACGTGATAACGGGGAAGAAGTCGAGACTCCAGCAGCGCACTTCACAGCACGCATACTTCCAGACTACAGAGAGGACACCAGGTGTATAAGACGGGTTGGCACACCACCTGATCGAGAATTCTCCCAGAGAGCCTCCCTACACACAAGTCAAAAGCCTTGCGGAAATCAGTATAGGCCACAAGAAATCCTCTACCGAATTCCCGCATCCGCTCAGACAGGGAACAGAGAGCCAAGATGCGATCGACAATTGACTTCCTTCTTGAGATTGAAACCGAACTGCTCAGGACGCTGTGCGCAAGCACTATCAACCGATTCTAGCAAAGACTACCAGGTACTAAGAGGATTGTAAGTTGTGTACCCCTCGATAGTTATTGCGTCCCGTGAATATTCACCTTCGCTTTCTAGATCAAACTATAAACGTCCCATCTTCAAGGGCGGCGATTTGTTTATGCGTTGGAGGGACACAAGGGTGAATAATATCCACGCGGAGCGCCACTACAAGGTGGTTGGCGCGGAGCGTAACCAGGAAACTTTCCGTTTGGCAGAAGACTCCCCTACGATGCAGCAACTGCCGTCCCGTGCCTTATGGGGACAGTATAAGGAGCATTTCCTAAATTATAACAACTGTTTTTTTTTCTATGGAATTTTCTCAAAAAATTATCGCCTTAGGGATCAATTTCGAGTTTTCGGGGTGCTGTGCCATTCTAAGAGTCTGCAAGTGTAATTACGGAAAGGAGCAATGGAAATGGACGATGCAACTACCACTACGTTATCTCTCGAAAGCGCGAAGTTTTTGCAGGATCCAATTTACCCAACGACATTGCACTGACACCTCTTTGACCTATCACTTAGATAGCCTTAGTTCTTTACTCAAAGATTACGGCCCTCTATTTAATCTTCCTTTGCGGACCACACAAGTGCCTGGGAGGGACACTTGCAATTTGGGGCCCGAAAGGTGGGTCGAATGAGTATACTCACGAAGCAAAACCGCACTGCGCGCGGGCGCGCGCGAAACTTTCACACTTTCTGACATTCCAGAAAGTCACACTCTTTGGATATAAACTTATCTCATCCTAATTTTGAATCTCGTCTTTGCATGAATTTGTGGCGTTTCCCGGCCGATCTTCGATACTATTTTGGTTCCACCCGCACCGTGTGCCTGTCTCCTTAGTATGTGTACCGTGCCCACACCCAACTTTCAACAAGGGGTCGCACCTCCATTGATT